>CAUYPK010063726.1:0-11780 GCA_963574355.1 Loris lydekkerianus | reverse complement strand
AGACATATGAAAAAATGCTCATCATCTTTAATCATCAGAGAAATGCAAATCAAAACTACTTTGAGATATCATCTAACTCCAGTAAGATTAGCCCATATTACAAAATCCCAAGACCAGAAATATTTGTGTGGATGTGGAGAATAGGGAAATTAATACATTCCTTTTGGAAAGATGTTTGGAGAACACTTAGAGATCTAAAACTAAATCTGCCATTCAATCCTATAATTCCTCTACTAGGCATATACCCAGAAGACCAAAAATCACATCATAAGAAAGATATTTGTACCGGAATGTTTATTGTAGCCCAATTTATAATTGCTAAGTCATGGAAAAAGCCCAAGTGCCCATGGATCCACGAATGAATTAATAAATTGTGGTATATGTATACCATGGAATATTATGCAGCCTTAAAGAAAGATGGAGACTTTACCTCTTTCATGTTTACATGGATGGAGCTGGAACATATTCTTTTTAGTAAAGTATCTCAAGAATGGAATAAAAAGTATCCAATGTACTCAGCCCTACTATGAAACTAATTTGTGGCTTTCACATGAAAGCTATAACCCAGTTATAACCTAAGAATAGGGGGAAGGGGGAGAGGGAGGTGAAGGAGGGTGAAGGTGGGTTCAGGGAGGGTGATTGGTGGGATTACACCTGCAGTGCATCTTACAATTGTATATGTGAAACTTAGTAAATGTAGAATGTAAATGTCTTAACACAATAACTAAGAAAATGCCAGGAAGTCTATGTTAACCAGTATGATGAAAATATGTCAAACCATCTTTAAAACCAGTGTATGGTGCCCCATGATCGCATTAATGTACACAGCTATGATTTAATAATAATAATAAAAAAGAAAGTTTGGTAGAATTCAGCATAAGAACATCTAGCCCAGGCTTTTCTTTTTTGAGAGATTTTTTTTTTGCTGATTCAATCTCATTAATCATTATTGGTCTGTTCCTGTTTTCTATTTCTTTCTGATTCAGGCTTGGCATATTGTATATTTCCAGGAAGTTATCCATTTCTCCTAGGATTTCAAATTGGTTGGTGTAATAGTAGTTTCTAATGAGTCCTCATATTTCTGTGATATCAGTAATAATATTTACTTTTTCAGTTCTGATTTTATTTGTTTCTCTCTTTGTTTAGCTAATGATGTTACAAATGTGTTTATTTTTTCCAAATAACAGCTTCTTTCATTTATCTTTTGTAAATTTTTTTTGGTAAATGTTTCATTTAGTTCTACTCTATTCTTAATTATTTTTCTTCTACTAATTTTTTTGCTTCATTTGTTCTTGCTTTTCTATTTCCTTGAGGTATAGCATTATGTTGTTCACTTGAAATCTTTCTTTTTTTATATTGACATTTATTGCTATAATGTTTCCTCTTAAGGACTACTTTTTTTTTTATCTCATAGGTTTTGGTATGTTGTGTTTCTATTTTGTTTCAATAAGGTTTTTATTTCCTTCTAAATTTCTTCATTGACCCACTGGTCTTTCAGGAGAATGTTGTTTAGTTTCCATGTATTTGTACAGTTTCCCAAATTCTTTTTGTTATTGATTTCTAGTTTTATTCTGTTGTGATATGAAAAGATACTTTATATAACTTCAATTTTTTTTATAATTTATTGAGACTTATTTTGTGCCTGAGACATGGCCTAGCATGAATTATGTTCCATGTGCTAAAGAGAAGAATGTGTATTCTGCAACTGTTAGATGAAATAATTCGCAATTGTCTGTTAGGTCCACTTGGTCTATAGTACAGACTAAGTCTGTTTTGGGGTTTTTTTCCCCTGAGTTTCTGTCTAGATGATCTGTCCAATACTGAACGTGGGTGTTGCAGTCTCCAACTATTATTGTATTGGAGTCTCTTTCTCTCTTTAGCTTTAATAATACTGTATTTGCTTTATATATTTGAGTGATCTTATGTTGGGTGTATATGTACAGAAGGTACCAAAAAATGTATACACATTTTAAGAAAGTTTAAAAACTTTTAAATTTGTAATACGCAAGTCACATTTGACTCTACAATTATAAGAGGTGCTCAATGTTTTATTCATCTTTTTCTATCAGTATATATTGAATGTTACAAATTTAATATAGTTTTTTCCTTTATTAAGATGTGTATACATTTTTTGGCACTTCTGTATTTACAGTTGTTATATTTCTGCTGAATTGATTTATGTAATGCTCTTCTTTGCCTCTTTGTATGTTTTTGACTTAAAGTCTATTTTGTCAGATGTAAGTATAGCTTCTCCTGCATTTTTTGTTTCTCATTTGCATGGAATTCATTTTCCATTCCTTCATTTTTAGTCTATATGTATCTTCACATATAGGTAAAATGAATTTCTTATAAGCAAAATGTAATTGGGTCTTGTTTTGTGATCCTTTCAGCCAATCTATATCTTTTTTGAGGAATTTAAAACATTACATCCAAGGAAATTACCGACCTTGACTTACAACTATCATTCTGTTAATCTGTTAATCATTCTGTTATAGCTTTGTTTCTTTCTTCCTCTTTTATTGCTTACCTTTACAAAAGGTGCTTTTGTTGTTGTTGTTGTTTTTGTTTTTTGCAGTTTTTGGCCAGAGCCAGGTTTGAACCCGCCACCTCTGGTATATCGGGAGGAGGAAATGAGACAACCCATATAGTATGTGGGGCCAGTGCCCTACTCCTTTGAGCCATAGGTGCCACCCCAAATGGTGTTTTTTTGTAGTGATAATATTTGACTACTTTCTCTTTTTCATTTGTATATCTGCCCTACCAGTAACTTTTGTACTTTGCTGTGTTCTTATGGTGATAGGTATCATCCTTTCTGAGCCAATCTCTTATTGGGTATTTAAATTATTTTTCTGTTTCTTCTCTTACCAACACTGTTCTGAGGTACATACTTCTCTGTATGCGTATACATTTATTTCCTCAGATACATTTCTAGTAGATGAACTGTTTAGTCAGAAGGAATACTAAGGTTAACTTGTTTGATACATGTTGTTAAAATGTTATCCAGAGTACTCTAACAGTTTACATTCCCATAGACAGGAGATAGTAGAAATATAGTTCCATATGACCATCAGTGACTATTATTATCACTAAAAATCTTCCCAATTGACAAATGGCACATAATTATTTTGTAGTGTGTGTGTTTTTATTGCTGGTGAATATTAACATTTTCATATATTTAGCAATCATCTACATTTCTTCCTTAGTTATCCAAATACTTATATATTTTTGCCCATTTTTCTAATATGATGATGTTTTCTTTAATTTTGAGAGCTCTAATGTATTAAGAACACCTATTTTTTTTTTCCAGATTTCCCTCACCTTATAGTTGGCCTTTAAATTTTCTTTCTGGTGGTTTTTGTTGTTGTTGTTTACATTCGAAACTTTATAAAATCTTTCCATGCATACATATTTATGCAGTTCTGCTGGTATATCTGTAAAATAACTCCTGCATATGGAGTTACTGGATCAAAGAGAAGATGTATTCAAAATGTTGCTAGGCATTACTTTTATATTTCTCCCTTTATGATCACAGCAACCCACTGTGATAGCTATCACTGCCAGTATTACACAGGTGAGGAAACTGAGGGTCTCCTAGCAACTTGCTCAATGGCACACAGCTAGTAACTGTAAGATCTCAGAATGGAATCCAGGCTCTGACACTTAGCATGATAGCTACTGCTTCACTGGTATATTTGTCAAGGAAAAAAAAATAGTACTTTATTAGCAAATTCTCAAACTTAGCATTGCAGAGATCAAACTAAACAGTTTTTTTTTTTTTTTTTAAGGAAAAAAAACATCAAAAGAAAATGTGACCTAAGTTAGCAAAGAAATCTAAATTTGTTGCCAAGTGATGGCCTTAGCACTGGAGCCTGCTGGCAGCATCCAGCACATCACGTTGCTTAGAATAGGCATCAAGTTCTATTTTTAGGTGATGGCCCCTTCATGTCAAATCACAGAAGACACATTCCTATGGCCTCAGTATTTTTTTTTTTTTTTTTTTTTTTTTTTTTTTTATGTTGCTGAGTATTTTAGAACTGGTGGGAAATCTTATAAGATTGCAAGCACTGAAAAAATAGACATTCTATTTTACTCTGCACAATAAAAAAAAGTTTAGATTAAAAACAACTGAACCTAAAAAAAATGACTTCAGCTTATTCGTAACATGAGAATAAATATGTGTTATTATTTATGAGTCCTTGTGAACTGAGAGACAATGTGGCTTTTTGAAATGGAATCATGTAAGGAACCTTTCTGTCACAGTCAATAACTTTAGCTACTATCATTGAAGTAACTGAAGATTTTAGAAAAGTCTCCCATGGCTTGGTGCCTGTGGCTCAAGCAGCTAAGATGCCAGCCACATACACCTGAGCTGGTGGGTTCGAATGCAGCCCAGGGCCTGCCAAACAACAATGACAGCTGCAACCAAAAAATAGCTGGGCCTTGTGGCTGGTGCCTGTAGTCCCAGCTACTTGGGAGGCAGAGGCAGAAGAATTGCTTGAGCCCAGGAGTTGGAGGTTGCAGTCAGCTGTGATGACACGGCACTCTACTCAGGGCAACAGCTTGAGGCTCTGTCTCAAAAAAAAACAAACAAAAAAAAAAAAAAGAAAGAAAGAAAAGTCTCCCAGAAGGACTGATGGATATTGCCAACAAACTTGAGTATTTCAAAGATGGTGTTTTCTAGTTCTTTGTCTATGCTGTAAGCAAACAAGATAAAGGCTTCTTGTGCCAATAAAAACTCACTTCTTAAGGAATGGAAATGCCTCCTTGGGTGCAAAGTACCCTGGTAAGATACGACAGGCATAAGAGGAGGAAGACAGCCACAATTAAGGCTCATCATCGCTCTGGTCTCCAGAGTCCACACCGGACAATCCCGGGAGGAGGAAATGGGACAACCATGGGAAACAGGAAATAGGAGGAGGAAATGGTCTGGAGTGCTATATTTCATAGGTTCTCAGACACACATCTCTTCATATAGTAACCGCTGACACTGGGACACGTGCTACCGTCAATGGTATCTTCTTCCATTTGACAGCTTGCCACGGTCGATCAGTGATTATTTTTCTTTCTTAGTGGCTCAGAAAATAATGGGTACCTTCCAGTTGCTGGTGTCCTTAATGTGATGAAGGATGAATACTTATTACAAGTGAGCAAAGCGCGGAGGACATTAATGAGGGGCAGGTACCCATCGTTCACATGCAGTTACTAGTTCATGGTAATGATGTCAAGATAGCCCAGCACACAGGCTTCAGTGCAGGTTAAAAGGATACGGAGTGTTTGGGGAAGAGAAGGCAAGTAAAAAGGGGTGAGGAGGCTGCCTTATTCACCATTAAACTGAGGAAGGCTACAGCCCTGGTCCAATGTAGGGAATTGCCACATTACTTTGTCTCCCAAATCAAAGAAACAGTTAAAGAAAATAAAAAGCACATTCCCGTGCATGTGCATCACAGCCTGAAATCTAAATAAATCAGGGTTTTTACAGAAAATATTGGACTGTTCCAACACAGTGCTTGTATCTATTGATTGTGATTTGTTACAATTAATTAATACTCAGATGTAACAGCTAAATAAAACACTGCTGTTGCATAACATGATTATAGCATTGATTTCTCACAAAACATTTCAAAGGGATGTGTAGTTACGCAGCTAGGAAGATGGAAGGAGGCGAGGTTTAGAATTCAAAATGAAATCAATTCCAGCCTTTTTTATTTGGAAATGTGGCAGCAGGACACAGGTTGTGATGTGGGGGACACTAGACCCGATATTGCCCCAATCTGTGCTTCTTGCACTGAGTGGGAATTTGGAAGAGAGGACTCTGAGGTCCTTTCCAAATATATGCTTATAACGTCCCCCATGGACATTGTATGAAAGGGCCACCTGGCCTAACAATTCTCATATAAGGCTAGGAGAAAAAAATAATGCTATATGGAAGGAATAAATACCATTGGTCCTCAAGAACTCCAAGTGAGACCTGGTTGGGATGGAGTGAGAGAAGGCATGACAGGCTTCACAGGAAAGCCCATTTGAGATGAGATTTGGAAGTGGGACTGTGTGACAGAGGCGCTAAGTCCTGGCTATGTATCGGAATCACTCAGAAACCTTTAAAGAGTGGTGCCTGTGGCTCAGTGGGTAGAGCACCAGCCCCATATACCGAGGGTGGTGGGTTTGAACACAATCCCAGCCAAACTGCAACAAAAAAATAGCCAGGTGTTGTGGCAGGCGCCTGTAGTCCCAGCTACTTGGGAGACGGAGGCAAGAGAATCGCCTAAGCCCAGGAGTTGGAGGTTGCTGTGAGCTGTGACACCATGGCACTCTACCAACAAAATGAGACTCTGTCTAAAAAAAAACCAAAAAAAACCCTTTAAACAAGCAACGCCTGTGCTGGGGTCTTCACCTGTCCGGCCAGATATTTAGCCCTCTCTGCCAGTGCACACATGTAGCAATTCCCTACTCTAGGTACACAGAGTCTGAATCTCTGAGGCTGGGAACAGACACTGACATGTAATTTTTTTTTTTTTTTTTCAAGTGATTCTAACATGCAGTCAGGGTTGAAGACTTTTGATATAGCAGGTAGAAAAGTGTCACTGAAGTTCAGGGTACGAGTTAGAAAGGTCAGAGAGAAGAGTGAAGAAGCAGACTGGGGTCGTTTGGGGGGAGTGTATTTGCATGTTGTAACCTAGAAGGGAACAGAATCACAGCCAGCCAAGTCCAGAGCCTCTGGTGACTCACAGGCTAAGGGCAGCATTAAGGGACTCAGTAAGAGGTATCAAAGCATCTAGATGTGTCAGCAAAAGGAAGCTCACCCCTCGATCTGGGGGAGGAAAGGCCAGGACCCTGGAAGAGGGATGCAGCCTCTGCTCTGTGCCCCTGAGCAGGGAGGAGGGCACAAAAAAAACATCCCCCCTCTCTCCTCCCATTCATCAATGTCTTGCTGCTTTTCCCAGTTGGTTGATCCCAACCACAAGCCAGAGGGCAAGAAAGTCCAGGTGAGGCTGTGCGCAGAGGTCAGCCTCCCAGAGCCCGAGGATGATCATGGAGTGAGGGTGGGGACGGGGGAGGGGATGCAGGTGGACTGTGACCAGCACAGCTAAAGGCCTTGTTAGAAGTTCTGCCTGAATTTGGTAGAAAATGGTGAACTGCTGGAGGCTTTTGAGCAGGATTGTGATATTAAAAATTAACATAAGTGGGGAAAATATTGCTATGTAGGTCGATTAAGACTGTAAGGAAGCCAGAGATTTTCCACATGCAGGCCAGCCTTGGTGCTGCACCGCGGGTCACAGGCTCTTCCCTGGCTGATAATGATGGTGATCTGCCAGCAGCTGCCCTGACCTTGGCCTTCCGGTTACAGTTTTAACTTGCTGCAAATACTCTATTCTGAAGAACAAAGCCATGCCTGTTAATTATTCGATGAGTTGCTAAGGAAAGAAACCAAGGTTTATGGGATTGATTCATCTCTCATCAACATTAAAGCACTACGAAAATGTTGGCAAACACATAGGGACATGTCGATTCTAAATTCCTGTGTGGGACTCAGGAAAGGATTGTTCCTTGGAGAATGTGTGGGAGGGAGATACATTTCCAACTGTATCCACCCTGGAAAATACAGTGATGGGAAGAGAACCCCTTGTCCAGGAGCTTGGCTCTCTCCTTTTGCATGAAAAAAAGGACATCTGTAGGCTTTTCAGTAATGAGCAGTCTTGAGCTGGTGAATAAAGGGATCAGAATGGAGTGCGCTTCACAGAGGGATCTAATCAAGGGATCTCTTTTTGCCTGACATAGACCAGCAGTGAGGCCAAGTCTATCCATATACAAAGAGCTAGCAGGCAGAAGAGGGAGCAGATCTCCCTCTGCCGTTCCTGGAGTAGGAACCAAGGCCAACAGGAAATATGATTGACATGCTTGTCTTCTTTCAACATGTGTAAAAACTCCAGCACTCCAAGTCACCCCACAAAAGAATGGGCTCCACTGTGAACAGGTGCACTTCTTGTTCTTACAGGAACCCAAGCAGATGTCTGGTGGTGACTTCTATGACGTATTTTGGAAGGAAGGCAAAATATTCTTGCAGAGAAACAGGAGCGAAGACTGGATTAGTTGGGTGTCTATTATGGTCCAATGGTGTCATATTCATATGTTGAAGCACTGAAGTCCTCAGTGCCTCAGAATATAACCTTATTTGGAGATAAGGTCTTCAAACAGGTAATTAAGTTAAATTGTGGTCTTTGGTGTGGGTCCCAATTCAACATGACTGGTGTCCTTATAAGAAGAGGGCATTAGGGCACAGACACGCACAGAGGGAAGACCATGTAAAAACACAGGAAGCAGCCGCCTACAAGCCAAGGAAAGGGCCCAGAAGGAACCTCCTCTGCTGATACTTTCATCTCAGAGTAAAGCTTCCAGAACTAGGAGACAATAAATTTCTGTTGTTTAAGCCAGCCAGTCTGGCTAATACACTCTCAATCTTTCTATGATTCTATTATTTGATATGAAAAAAAAAAAATTTTTTTTTAAAAGGTTTACTCACTGGAGTTCAGAATAACACTAAGGATAACAAGTCTTGGCATTTAATAAAACAACAGGGCCTCAAGCTGCAGTTGCAAATTACTTAGCTTCTTAAATAATTGAAATAGGAGGCTATCACAGAGAAGAAATCACTCACAGAATGTATTCATTCATTAAAGAATATCTGTTGTGGGCTTTCTGTGTGCCAAGAACATCAAATCGAAGCCACAAGCAATCAGCTGGTCTGTTTGCAGAAGGCAGGGCTGTGCAGGGAGGAGATGGCTTTCCTTAGCACAAGAGTGGGCAGGACCGGCCATGTGGGCAGCCTCTGGGTGTCTAGGTGTCTGCGTATTAGGACATAGGGACAAATGTGTGAAAGAGAGATTGCTTTTTCTCTGTACTCCTATAGCTAAGAGCAATAGGCAGAGGTTTCCGAGAAGTAACTCAACACTAAGGGACCCAACAAACTTTCCAGTTGCTAGAAGCTGAAACAGGTTTTCTATTAGGAGGGAAGAGGTGTTTAAGCATTGGCTTTACAATCACATGTGGGGATATTGTAGCACATTCAAATATCAGAAGTGAAATAAGCTACATCTTAAGGGGTTTTGCAACCTTGGTCTTCTATGATATTTGAGGACATTAATTTCACACTGGTATGAAAATGAGAAGACAGTTGGGAATGGGAAGGCCTATTGTGAAGCCCTCCAAATAACTCTGTAGTGAAAGACTCTAGATCTTCACGAGACTATGTGGGGCAGGGGCGGGGGGGGTAGGAAGGAGGAGCTAGACTTAGTGTGGAGAAGAGGACTCCCCCACCCGATCTCCCCCGTCAATCTGCTATTAGGTTAATCTATCTGGATGGGGATGGGGGCCTTGCCTTCTGGCATCTGGTTGGATTTAGCCAACGGGGAGCCAAGCAGGAGGCTGGAAGGAGGGAGGAGGAGGGGGAGGAGGCTTCTTCCTGATTCTCCCTTTCACCTCAGTGTTCCCTCCTCAGGACAGACCTAGAGGAAGCAGTTCTACTGCGCCACACTTTCCTATAGGGTTCCTTTATAAGTAGAATCTCCTCTGATTATCCCTATTCTATTTTCTTTCTTATTTTTCCTGACTCATACAAATTGTGTGACTGGATTTGGTGGATGATAAATTTTTTGTAAATTATTGCATTTCAAAATTCACTTTGAGGTGTGTGTGTGTGGGAGGGGGTTGTCTGTGGCCAATCAGACTGCCTCCGTTAACCCCATGGGCTTCTCTCTAAAATCCCATTTATATTAGGGATTTCACAACTAAGACTCAGTTTGAAAACCATTGGCTAAAAAATAAATAAATAAAAATATCCCAAACCCCAAAGAAAACAAAACCCCACAAAAGCTATGTGTTAATCTTAAGTATGGATGGAATATTGAAATTGATACCCAATCCTGCTGCAGTTCTCGAGTGATTCAGGATCCAGCCAGTTTCTTGGGCCACAACTTCATCAACAGCATGGAATGGAGGCTTGGCATTGTTCCATTTAATTTGATTAATGACCACTACTAGCAAGGTGCAGTGGCTGAGTGTCTAAAAGAATCCACTTTGCAGTCTAAGTTATTCGGGTAACCTGTCTATTAATCAAATCAGCTGGCTAATTGCCAAATCTCCACTTCTTTTTGTATTACTTACAGCCAAGATGGAATGAAAAACTGAGGTGGGGAGGGTGAGGGTGCAGGACAGGTTAGCTCCCACCCAGCACCACCATCAAGATGCTGTAAGACAAAGGCTGTTCAGACTGGCCTTGCAAGCCCCTGACATCTGCCACGAAACACCTGCTCTTAAGATGGGTCTAAAATCTGAGGTCAGGACAAACTGTGCACCCACACGGAGAGAGACTTTGGTGAGAATGCATTTTAGAAATCTTTGAGGGGGAAAATTATGAGGAGGAAGAAATACCTTCCTCCCAATGTGAGTCAGCTGCATTCAGCTGCTGAGGATGTAATGGTCAAAATGAGGCAGAAAGCCCAAATCTGTACTTACTGACTGGCTCATGGGGGAAAACAAAATGCGATATCAAGTATGTGTTAGACGGCATCTGTCATGTGAGCACCGTGCTGGCTGGGGAAGGCGGAATAGAAGTGGAAACTAGCAGGAAAATCAGATGTCAAGGGTGTGGATGAAACTCTCTCTGATCATCATCCTGGGACAATGCCAAATGTAAGAGTATTTCAAACTGTTTTGTTCAGAATGAGATTTCTGATTTCTAGGGTGAAAAACTCTGTATTTCCTCTTTATAAGGTACGAGACTGATGAAATGTGGAGCTCAAGCGAGGGAGTCTGCCATCGAGGTGGCAGATGCAATGGCTCCCTGTGGGTCCCAGGCAGTATCAGGGATGGTGAGCCCAGAGTGACACTTTGGAAAAGTGGCCTTCAATGGTGGAAACTCTATTCGTACCTTGATTACACGTCAGTGTCTGTTTATTTTTTTTATTTTTATTTTTAAAATTGTATTATTTTTGCAGTTTTTGGCCGGGGCCGAGTTTGAACCCGCCACCTCCGGCATATGGGGCTGGTGCCCTACTCCTTTGAGCCACAGGCACAGCCCAAATTGCTTTCAAGGTGTCTATTATTTTTTCCCAGCAGGACCATGGTTTGGAAAGATGAATAGAGTTGATGTCAGATTCACCCTTCTGTTGTTCACGCTCAGACTTCCATTTTGTTTCATTTCGTTTTGTTTTTGTGGGGGAAGCACAGAGTCTGGTGATGAGGTTTAGCTGGTCCTCAGAGCCAGCGGCCCTTCCCTGAGACAGAGTCCTGCATCTCAGGCTGCAGGTGCTCTCCCAAAGGGAGGAAGCGACACAGAAGGTCACCCCAGGGGCTGCTGTCACGTCAGCTATGCAGAACTCCTCATCCTGACTTCCCAGAGCCAGAGCAGAGGAGCTGGACGTGGTGCAGGCTGGCAAATCCGCAGTTTCCTCACACACAGAGGTCGCGTGCGCTCACTCGTGAGCGTCCTCCTGCCTTTCTTCCTCTACTGCCGTGATTTTCAACCTGTGTGTCCTGAGAGGATCTTAGGTGTGCCACAAAAAATTTTAAAGATCATTAATCAAATTATTTTCAAAAAAGTTCACAACACAATAAGCATGTTCTTGGTTTTACTCTTCTTCATCTTTTTTTTTTTTTTTTTTTTTGATCATCATGATTAAGTGTGCTGTGGAAGTTTAACTATAGGTTCAAGGGCACGGTGATTTTTAAAAAACGTTGAAAAAAACACTGCTCTAGTACCCCAAACATTCCAGAAACCCTTGACT
>CAUYPK010063725.1:0-15543 GCA_963574355.1 Loris lydekkerianus | reverse complement strand
CAATTATTGTAATTGTTTTGGGTATATATTTTTATTTTTGAAATTTACCAGTGGCTGCTGCATTTTCCACCTCGGCTTATACTCGAGTCACTATGTTTTCCCAGTTTTTAGGGTAAAATTAAGGGGGTCGGCTTATACTCGAGTATATGCGGTACTTAGATTGTTGTATAAATTAAGCAGGGCAATCTATTTAAGTATTAAAACTGAGCAAAGACACACACATACTAAGTGAGTTTCTGTACCTCTGTGGTTTTCTTAATTATTTTGCTGGAAAAAAATATATTTAGATCATAAAAAGTAAGCATCACTTTGACACTTCTACTCTTATTGACATTACGTATTTTTCCTGTTCCTACCTTCTCACATTTTAATAAAGGTATACCCAAGAATCCTTCTGGATCTTTATTCCAGGCCTTGGCAAAGAAAGAAAAATATAGGTGAAATATTGGGTAATAGGAAATCTTCTTATGTGTAAAAAATATTTATTGATTGTGTGTATTAAAATAGCTTTCTTAAGCATCATGCTTGCATTTTAGACTCTAGTCATGCCAAACCATCTGTTGTTCTTGAAAATGCCACACTGCTCCCCGCTTTCAGGTTTGTACACGCACTTCCTCTAGCTCAAATGGCCTTTCCCTTTTATTTATTTGCCAAACTCGTATCTGTTTTCCGGTGGTAGTGACAACGTTCTTCAGAGGAAGCATCCATGCCCAAGTGATGTTTGCCTCCCTGCACAGTGCCTGGCACACTGAGAGTACGAAAATCATTAAAATGTTAATTACATGAATCAACAAAGCAGATGATGAAGCAGGGAAATACTATATTTATATTGTGAATTTCAAATAATGTAAGGAGATTTATCTATACCATTGTGTACTGGCAATTTAAGAATGACTGAAAACAATCTTACAAAATAACATGGTGAATGATGGCATTATTGTTAAGTATAATTATAGTTTCATGGAGAATCAAATTTAAAGGACAAGTCTTACTTGGATACATATATATATATATATTTTTTTTTCTTTCTTTCTTCCTTTTTTTTTTTTTTTTTTTGAGACAGAATCTCATTGTGTCACTCTCATTAGATTGCTGTGGCATCACAGCTCATAGCAACCTCAAACTTTCAAACTCTTCGTCTAAAACAATTCTCTTGCCTCAGCCTCCCAGGTAGCCAGGACTTCAGTTGCCCACCACACCACCTGGCTGTTTCTTGTTGTTGGTTAGCAAGCCCAGGCTGGGTTCAAACCCACCAATTCTGGTGCATGTGGCCAGTGACCTACCCACTTACCTACGGGAGCTTTGTATATGTGTTTTTGAGGTTATACCTTCAATATATTGTGTGCAAAGAAGTGATAAATCTAATCTAGATTTGTTCTTTTTAATGGTGAAACTAAATAGAGCTGATCTTAGCCAAGCGTTTTTAGCCATTAGTGATATACATTGGCACACAGCTGGTATTTGATAATATATTTTAAAAATAATACTACATGATATTCAGTGGATGATAATATGTTAAAAATATACTATAAAAATATTTATATAGAAATATCACAAACCATAAAAATTAGCCCTGGTTGCACTGACAGTGCTGAAAATTACCCTTTCCCATACCTTTTTGTCTCCACTATATTTTCCTGACATTAGAATTTGTTATTCCACACTTCAGGACCTTGATAGCCAGGGAGAGACTCAAAGCTAAACATTCAATGTGTTAATCCTCTCCTAGATCTAGAAAAATAACCAAACCTACTCATAGAATGAGTTGTCGAAACCAGGAATAAAAACAATTGTGCATGATCCACATGTCGATAGGAAATCTTTAGCTCAAGAATTTAAAAAGAAGACAAATTGGAAAACACAAAAAATGTCAAATGACTCAAAACCTAATCATCTTTTTAATGTTTAACACATGTCCCATATCCTCTCTAACATTTTTTTTCTGTTGAATACCTAACTTAAGACCAATTGATCAATTATTCCTTTCTGAATGACTATAAATCACCCTTTCCAGTTGAAAGAATCCATGTATATACATTTTCACTCTCTCAAAGGACTATAAACTCCTCTTCAAGGACCAGAGATTATTTTACAAAGGTTCCTTTTCAATCCTGCAGTGCTTTGAACATAGTAGATAAATAATAAATATTTGGTGACTCTTATTTGTTAACAAATGCCAAATGGGGAATTGCAGCCCCAACAATGGAGATTGTTTTGTGCTACTATCATCTGTAGCTAAGGGAAACCCCCAAAGCAGGAGCGTATACAAGAAGGAATAGAGTGGATAGTGTTGAGAGGGGAATCTAGACAGAAGGGTAGCATCAGGAACTAATTCTTCATTTGAAAAATAGATTGTCTCCTGTTCCCCAGGCAGTCTGCCGCTGAGCATAGATGAACTACTGTAACCAGATTGGTTCATTAAAAAATGGTCCCTTTGGTTCAACATGACTCATCTTTATGATGAAGCTGTGATTCTGGGAACTGAATGTGCTAATTTTGCTATTCTTATGACACCCAAAAGAATAACATAAAACTTGATTTTTAATGATTTCATATTCAGTTCATTGCCATGGTATAGCTTAACCTCTGTATGGAACTAACATCTAATAGCATTTGGTAATACTAGGAACTGCTATAGCTATCCCTTGGAGCAATGGCTTACCCCTAACTGCTTGATTTTAAATGTTTGTGGTTCCACTTCAAGAAAATATTGTATATAATTAAATATTCCCTCCCATCCTTTGATGTCTCTCACCTCACTGCCTTCCTCCACCACCCTGCAGTGCCATGTTAACATAATTATTGTCTGTTCACTTCTGTATCCCAAGAACCTGAACAAGTGCTTGATACATAAAATGATGAATTAATAAATAAAATGTATTTTCTAAATCAGTTTCTGGATACCTGGAAGTCTGAACCAAAGACTTGAACTTCTGTATTGCCTGAGAACTAACCAGGCCAGCAAGAAGTAATGGGTCACCATTTCCTTTAGAAATGGCATAGACAGATTCTATTGTTGCCAATGGCTTAGTATTGAAGAGATACTTTCCATTGTGATATTACTGCCTAGGAAATTCTTTTGAACTATTTTCTAAAATTTAAGAGTCTTAGGCCTCTGAGGTAAAGTAAGTTATGTGGGAAGAGGAGGTAGAGGGGTATCCAATAGATTTGGTAAAGAGCCTGGTTTCAAATTCATTGTCAGGGCTGAAATATATGTTGCTGGGTGAGCCTCTAGCAGTGTGTTTCACCACTTGGCTTGGCTCAAATGCTGTGTACTCTGTTCAGCACATCCCTGTAATGTCTATACTGCAATATCTATTCTAGTGATGGGGGTTTAAGATACTACATTTTATACATATTATTGAAAAGTTCATAAAACTCTACTAGAAAATTTATCTTCTGGCACAACTTTGGGATGAGAAACTGCCTGGGAGAAAAAAAAAAACCCATAAATTAAAAACATACATTAAGAAAAAAAAAAATCACTGTAACAATTTACCCTCGGAACAAAACAATAACAAAAACAACAAAGATCTGAATACTAAAACTTATGGTCAGAGACAGATCTAAGTCTCTGTGGAGCCAGAGGTTCTTTTCTTTAGAGAAAAAAATAGCATTTGAAAGGTGAAGGCTATATTAACCAGTTTGATGTAAGCATTCCAAATTGTATATAAAAGCAGCACATCGTACCCCATAAATGCATTAATGTACACAGTTATGATTTAATAAAAAAAAATATCGCATTATGTGTAAAGGCCTGGGAGGGACGTGTGAAAGGTGAGGAGCCCTGAAGTTGAAGCCACACGCCTTCCACTATAGAACAGCCTCTGCACAACTGTGGTCTGCCTGCTCAAGCAGGATGACAATGTTTATAAAACAGTTTCTTGAGTTAATTCAAGACAGGAAATACATACATAAGATACATAGAAAAAAGAAATGAAGGCAAAATAGGGAAAGAGCATTTGTAGCAGCAATGACGCAAGGGCACTTAAGCATTGAAGTGGGAGCAGTAGGCAGTGGTAACACAGACAGAAAAAAAGCCTATATTGTGGTGAGAAATGAGAAAAGAGTTTTGCCTTGTGGGAAGCAAAGAGCTCCTTAAGTCTGGGGTCATCACTCTATCAAGCTAAAGGCTTATCGACCATAGGACAGCTATTATATTGCCAGAGAATTGCTAGACAGTCCTGGAGTTCACTGTAAGGAAGCAGAGGAAATGCCTGGGGGCACATTCCACAGTCTCCCAGGCCCCCTGCCCACTTTTCCTTCCATTCCTCTGCCTCCCTCCCTTCACTTCCATGTCAGCATCCAAATACATTCAACCTAATGAAACATCACATTAATTTTTGTGAAAATTTTATCACATAGTGAATTCATGTCCTATCCATTCAAGTGTACACATTATGCACTATAAATGCAAAGATTTTTGATTATCTTATATATAATGTAAGCAATTTGTCAACTAGCTTGAGTCAGGCATGATGTGAAAGTCAACCATGAGGATTAGTTTGGAGTCAACTGTGCTTTTTCCTTCTGATGACGAAAACAGTCTTCGGAGCCATCTTCTTCCTAATTCACTAAATGGAGAGTCGCCTAGAATCATGAGTTTGTTGTGAGCAGAGATGAGTCTTGTTCATCTTTTATTTTTTAATCTCTGGTCCTTTACTCAGTGCCTGGCATTGAATTGGTGTTCAATAAAGTCTAGGCATCATTCAAAGAGAGGAAAAGCTATTCTTCTTTTTCTTTTCCTGTGAATGCATTAAATACTGGGAGAGTAGAAAATTATGTTCAGCATGGTGATGTGCTTGATATCCACCATACTAGAAATTCCAAAGTTACAGAAAGGATGATGAAGGATGCCTCTAATTCAAAGAAGATCATAACAACTTTGCAGAAGAACAAGGAACAGGAGCATGAGGCCTCCAACTTTGCTATCTTACTGATTTTAGTGAAATTTAGCTAATCTTGTCCACAGTGCCTGTGGAAGTACACGTGACGCTAATTTAGTGAGAAAGGCAGATGACCCCAAAGTAAAGTTATTGATGTTTATGAGAAAAACAAGTTCAGCTCCATGTCCACCACCACTCATGTTAGCACCTGCCATGTTTATACAGACCTGCGGTCATAAAGCAAACACAGAAAAACCTTAAAATCAGGTACTCTGTTATTTAGGAAGCAGAGTAATTTGATAACAAGTCCCAAGAAAGAAATCTTTGAACGTGCTTTAAGCCCTTCTTCACTTTCAGCTATCTGAAAACTTCAACTACAGTATGCAGATTCATTAACCAAAGCCATTTAAACTCTTAACTGTACTTGAAATTTACAACTTTAGCAAAGTTTAGTTTTCCAACTGAAGGAAAGAACTTCTATTCCAATCCCTAATCTTTATCGGCTTCATAGTTAAAATAGCTCCACCCTTAACTACACAAACCTACAAAATTAACTTTTTTCCCAGCCCACAAAATAGGCATGATATGAGCTCCCCCTACTGGCACAACACTATTCCCACTTCATGAATCCAGCAAAGGATGGCTTGCTTCTGAGTCTTAGGGTGAAAGACGATTGAAGATTAGTATTGCAGAGGAGGGAAAGCCAAACAAGGTCTTAAAAACCAAACCACAACCAAAACCAGAAAAAAAAAAAAAAAACAGCTCTGCTGACTCTGAAAGAATTTCTGTGGTGGAAAGATGCAAAGTAACCATTTACAAATATTTGACAGAACCTTTTAAGTGCCTGCCTGAGATTAGCCAGGGAGAGTGAACTAAATGGCTGTCACTCTCAGGATGCTGTGGAGTCCTTATTCATATTCAGACATAATTACAAGCCAAGTTGAATTGTAGCGATGGTTATACATTGCTGATAGATCCCCCTCCCCAAGCACATGTGAAAATATGCATGCTTTAGAGAAATAAAATAAGTTAAGTAGCCCTACAGAGGCTGAATACAGTCTGTGTGAGAGCCTTGGGCTTTTCTCTATCTGGAAGTGATTTCTATGTTCCTGTGAACTGTGCCCCCAAAGGTGGAAGCCATAAGCTTTATATTCCAAGCCACTCAAATTAGTTGTCTCTAGAGAAAATCCAATGTCAAATATAGGTAAAGTGCCATTGTGGAGACAGTCACACTGACAAAGCAGTAGAAATGTGACAAAGGTGTTGCTAGTGGTAAGTTGTTACAGAAAAAAATATATAATGAAAGAAATGAAACTCCCACTCTTTGAGTCAGCAGAAGGGAGCTGTTTCATGATATTTGCTATATTTGTAAGGCTGCAATTTGATTATATCTGATTCTGTTGTCACAATCTGTTACATATCCTACATAGAATATAAATATGTAAAGCCATTTAAAGGCCAAATTATAGAGATGTCTATTTTTATATTTTACCTTTTACTGCCATACCAGTGGTGAGGCTTAAATTGTATAAATTTAATACAGTAAATGAAAAACAAAAACATCAGTCTATGCAGGCTTTATTGAAAAACCACTGGTTGAAAAGTCCAAAAGGAAATTAATCTATCTCTCTCTTGAGAGTCTGAGAAAATTCCCTTAGGTGAATAAAACAGGCTCAATGCATGGGCTTTGCTTTTTTTTAAATGATACTCCTTGTGAACCATTTTCATGTCTTAAAAGTAAATCTATGTTATTCATTTCTGTTGAGTCTGAATGAAGCACTTGGGGAGTGCAATACACAGTGGCAGGATTGTTATCTTCTTCCCTCCCCCTTTCCATATCCTTCTTAACATCAGCATGTGACATTTTTGTTGACACCAATATAAGTACAGAGAGGAGAGGAAAATACTGTGGCCCCCAGGACATCTGTCACCTTCCTATCCTCTTTGTTCCCCCTGGCCTGGTCAGGTCAGGATCCTCCTCCCTTGCTCCACTCCAAGCATCCTCTGTTTCGGTGTCTTTGCTTCCAGTCTTGCCTCAGCTACGTCCACACAGAGGCAGGGCAACCTTCTGGAAATATGCAGGTTCTCCTCTGCCTTTCAGAGGCTTTCCATGATGCTAGGAATAAACTCCAAATTTCCCGCTGCTTCTCCACTCTCCTCCTTTACCTTTTCCAACTCAGTCATCACCCTAGGGCTGCACTTGCCTTCCTTCTGTTTCTGGATTTCGCTGGCGTCTCCCCTGGTGCCTGGGCATTGCCCTGCCCTTCCCTCTGGGCGCTTCGCCTCTAGACCTTTGTGCATGTGGCTTCTTCTTACAATTAAGGCTTCAGTGAGAAGCTCCCTCTTTCCATAAAACCTATTTTCCCTCTGTAGTACGTGACTCTATTTTACTTTCTCCAAAGCAATTTTCACTCTCTGGAATGATTTTATTTATTTATCGTCTTGCTTTGTGTCCATCTCTCTTCTTAAGAATTATGCTTCCTGTGAAGAGAAACTTTTTCTGTGTCTCTACGATCTTCAACAAGGTTGGCACAAGGTTTTATAATACTATGCTGTGCTGTCAACCTGAGAGTATAAGGTATAAGATAGTAATAGGTGCTATGTGACCAGTCAAGCCTAGCAGAATGAATACTCTGACAACAACCCACCACGCCCGCACACACAGGTGCATAGCCTAGTTATTTACTCGTCTGTGCAGGGTACTAGTAAGCCCAAGTCACATCACCCAAGATGAATAGCACAGGCAATCTATTATTAGTGCAGAATTTCTACTGAAGAGCAATGGTTGACTTTTAACCAAATTAGTGTTTTAAGAAGAAAGATGATAATTTCCTATTTTAAATCTCTCACTCTGAAATAGTGAAGGAAAGGGAAACTTTGAGCCCCAGGAGCCTTGGTTTAATTCTCACTTTGCCACTAACAACACCTGATGCTGAACAAGTAACTTAACCTTTGCCTCTCTTAGCTACTTCACTGAAAAATGGAGATGTCTTTCTTGCATAGTTATAGCAAGTGTTTGATACACAGTTGTAAAACATTAATACCTGACACATAGTAGGTATTCATTCTAAGTATCTTAAAACAATACAGTTTAATCCGTCTAAGGATTACACTGGGCTTATCAATTGTGGCAGGTGATAAGCCCTATGAATTTTAAATTTTAGTGATTAATGTAATTACATATACATATGTGTGTGTGTGTGTGTGTGTGTGTGTGTATAAATCAGCAGTGATGCCTTTATAAGTGTTTCCATAATTACTCAATTTGAAAGCATCATACTTAAAAGTAATACACATATTTGAAGTACTTTTCCATTTATTCCCTTTCCTTCCCAGTAACCTCAGAGAATAGTAGGCGGACCACTGCATTTTTCTTATGCATGTTCTTGTCCCAGAGGTACAAAAACTAGAGACTTTGTCAAAAGGAATGCTCCTTCAGCATTATCAGTGGATACTGTGTGCTAGAAATGTCAGAAACAGTACTTTTTAATTCTCAGGTATTTACAGCTGAAAACTACTTACAGAAAGTTAGAGAAATATCTCTGAATTCAGAAAACTCCCAGTCTTGGTTCAAACAAATACATTTTTTGAACATTATTCAGTGTAACAGAGACTCCTTTATAAATTCATTTGGCAAATCCTTTGGAATTCACCGAAGTGGGCTCTGCCTTTCACCACTGTTATGCAGGTGAAGGAAGAGGCACCTGTCGGCCATTCACGACGCAGTGGGAAGCACAGATTGTTGAAACAGATGGAGCTTTTAACTGTTGGTTATTTAAAAAAAAAAAAAAGTTTTAGTAGCACTAAGTAGCTCTGAGTCTGCACTGTGTTCCTTTTGCTCCTTTGCACCACACTCCCTGCGCCTGAGGACCCCACCCACCTCCTGTTCTCCCTCCCCTCAGGTATTGCCATTCCTCACAAGAGGGATCGGAGGAGAGTTACATGCGGAAGGACGCTGTCAGATCATGAGACCCTCAAGAATCTCTGCTACTTTCTCTTGCAAAGTTCATACATACTTCCCAATTGTTCTCAAGACTCATCCAGTATCATATGACAGCAAATGAAAACAATCTTGGATATGGACCTTTTAAGGATTTTCCTTACAATGTATTACCTTCTTGTAGAAATTCCCCAAAGACTTGTAGGCAGGCAGGTATTCCTTTGTGAAAAAGACTGGGAAAGGAGAATTATTTGAAAGTGATTTAAAAAACATTCCTATGTAGAAATTCTTTTAAGTTTCAAGCTTGAGGCTTTAAGCACCTCCAGTTTCAGGTTCAGGAGGAAACCCAGGCAGATATATAGACCATTTTTCAGTTTGCATCTGCCCTGCAACATGGATGCTAGAAAGTTCTCTAAAAGGAATGCAGGGCTGTGACTCACACGGATGGATGGGGTCACAGAATACTTTTCCAAAGTGTGTACCATAGATTACTAATTTCTTTGATTTTTAAAAATAATATCATTTGAGAAAAATGCTTCAATGTTAAGTTTTCCTAAATAACACTTTTCAAACAAAATTTAGCATGCCCTTTCCTTCCCAGTCTTACATATGTGGGTAAAATGACCCGTTTTCACAGTTTCTTCTGAACTGAAGAGTTGCCTGGGATGCAGGATTTTCAGTGCTAAAACCAGAAAAATCCTGGGAAACTGGAACTAGTTGGTCACCTTATCTATGAGTCTTCAAAAGAAGACAAAATATGCTGTAATTTTTCCACCTGGTACTTGGCTTGATCCCCTTTGTCAGAATAGCATTTTGAGGCTCTCAAGATCCACAGAACACATTTTTAAAAGTGCCAGAGTAGAGGAAGTTTGTCCTGGTTTTCTGACTCAGCAGAATGAAACATTGATTCCAACCTTTGTCTCATCTGGCAAGAATGAAATCCATTTTTCCTAATGAAATATCCACTGGCAGCATTGAATACTGTCTTAGATGAGTGAGAAAAATGGATGGAGTGGTGGAGTGAGAAAGAAAAATCTATGCCTGGAACATAACTTTCTTGATTTTCTTCTCAAAACATACGTGTTGGTGGCTTATAAACAATCGAAGGGAGAAACGCATTAAAATAAATCAATATTGTATGTGTGTTAAAAAGAAGGGAAGTGTTACGAATTGGAAAGTGTAAAACCAATACAGCACACCCAACCCAGAAATTATTTAGTATTTAGAATTCCGCCTTTTTGTTTCCTACCAGGATGCTGAAACGCTTCTTCCATGAAATGTTGAACACCACTGATACCTTCTTCCTTCTCTTGACATTTGGCCATGAAAAGTCCTTTGCTCTCTCACAAGATTATTCTCTTATCTTGTTTCCCCAAACTCTCTTTTTCCTTTTATCCTCCACACGTACCTTTTGTATCTGAGCACAGCATCACTCTATGTTACTGCAGTTTCAGAGGGAAACAGGTGGGACAGAAGAGCATGAGAACAGAGGGATACAGATCTGACTTGAAGTCGGTGGGAGAAACAGGCTCACTTTGCAGATCTCCTGAGGCAGTTGTTCTCAACCTTCCTAATGCCACAGCCCTTCAATACAGTTGCTGGGAGTCACAACCCACAGGCTGAGAACCACTGTCTTAAGGGATGATGCCCATTATGGCATGTCCTATGGCAACTCTTAAGTTGAGGGCCCTAGAGGGCAATTAATGGGAGGTGGAAGAGTGGCCTCCATGCTCATGCATACAGCAATTAATTGCATTGGTAGCATTTGGTATGACTTGACAGTTCATTCATCCATCCCTTATTAACAAATATTTAACGAGCACCTATTACATGTCAGACACAATTCTATGAATCTTTTTTTGGTTGAATCTTTACTTTTAGCCTGCTGACAGTGATGTGACTTATTCTAAAATCATCTGATCTAGAATTTCAAGGGCAACATATGGAAGTTCCATTTTTCTCTTCCTCATGTCTTTGCATATTTCATAAGTTAAAAGCTGAAGCTACAAGCATTCTACTCTTTTTCTTCATGAAATTAACAGAGTTTTATAATGTGAGGAACTAATAGTAAGTGTTTTATTTTGCAAGTACTACTCTTTAATAGGCCTAAATTTAGCATCATTGTAATTCCTTGAAAATTCAGAAAAGACAGGTGTTTTTTGCCACTCCCCTACAGTTCAGTGTTATATTAAATAAAGGCATCAAATGAATTGTCAAGTGATTCTATTCTCTGGCCAAAGTTATTTGGTATTTTAATCAGTAATTTGGAAGTGGAATAAAGTATCCACATAGAGCAAAATTGCCTCAATTACCTACAAACTAACTAGAATCCTAAAATAACTTCATTTTTTTCTTTTTTTTTTTTTCTGCACACTATATTTAGAAGAATGAGATTCTTCACAAGTACAAAAGTTGGTATACCGGTATTAGATACTGAGAACTTCAAAAGAAAATGCTAAGGAGACCAGTCTCTCAGACTAAGCTTGCAATCTTTCTGCAGGCTCCTCTGGATTGCTTTGATTTTCTTCAGGTCCTGAATATGTAAACTGGTGCTTATTTTTGAGGCTGGTTGAAGTTTGTGAATATCATCTTCTTGCCTGATTCCCGGCGGAATATAGCATGCTCTTCCTTTTTGTTGGTTCTTTTCAGTCTTCCACGAAGTTAAAATAGTTCTGCAGTTATTTTGGTACACAAAACCATTCATATTCAATTTTTATCTTAGAATTTCAAATACTTTCAACTGTAGTATGCAAATCTGAATGGAAACATTTCGAAATGTAAGCATACTTTTAAAATTTTGTTTAATTTTTTTTTGTTTTTGGAGGCAGGGTCTCACGATGTCACCTAGGTTACAAAGCAGTGGCTGTTCACAGGCACAATCATGGTGCACTGCAATTTCAATCTCCTGACCTTAAGCAATCCTCCCACCTCAGCCTTTTGCTTAGCAGAGACTACAGTACAGGCCACAGCATCTGGCTTAAGCACACTTTTTTACTATTAGTATTGAAACCTTGTTTCAGCCAAGTATATATTTCATGAGATTTTATCATGCACTATTTAGTCCAACCAGGGGATTGAGGAAAATCATCCTGAAGATGATCCCAAACTTAGTCTTGAAACATAAATCATATTTAGGCAAAAAAAGGGAAGGATTTCAAGAACAGGGAAGTACATAAGCAAGACACAGAGGTATAAAATCACTTGCTGGTCTATCCTAGTGAACTACTCTCAATGAAATACTATCCTGGAGTGTCAAGCCTGAGTTGGAGAAGATGAATGATTAGCGTGGAGAGCCAGGGATGGAACCAACATAGAAGTCTTTGTACTTCCTATTTGGAAACTAACTTTCATTCTATGGATGATGGACAGGCATTGTTGGGCGGTAAGCAGGGCAATGATATGCTTAGATAAGGATTTTATAAAATCATTCTGACTGTGCAAGCGAGAAAAAAGTTTGGAGGATAAGAATGGAAGCAAGGACAGGCACCTTTTAGGAGGATTTTTTTCCCCTATGCTATAGACAAGAGACATTTACAGGCACTGAAATAGAGAATTGGTGGAGAGTCTGGAAATAACAGATCTGAGAACTATTCACAATAGAAAATCCACAGAGTGTGCTGATTTATAGGATTGGAGTTGCTTTATAACTCTGCCACATTCTATTTCAAAGCGGATCTCGGCATAGCGGAGCTCTCTCTTAGTTAAAGGCCAAGGGAGCTTCCTGAATCAATGCCTGAATGTGGTTGGGCAGCCCGCACTTCAAAGGCAATGTGAGCACAGCTTCCAGAATATAACTATTTAATAATATCTCACTATTTAAGATGCCGCATAATAACTCTACTACTAATTCCCTTTTATTCTTTAAAGTGCCAGCTGTGTTGCTCTTTCGTTATATTTAAAAATAACACCTTCTTTAAAAGATAACCACATTCAAGTTGCGCTCATGGTTGTCTTTCGGGTAACTGAATAAAATTCTCAACATTGTAAAACTCTCCAACCCCAAATATTAGATCTCAAAGTATATCACAAGGCTCAAAAGGACTAGGAAAGATGACACTAAAAAGCTCAATATGTCCTTCAACACGTTGCCACTACTACCACTTAAATCAATGTGTCAGAAATTCTGCTTCCCAAAGGTTATGTTTTTGTGTGCGTGCAGTAGCCTCTTGAGAGGACAGTCAGCATATCTGTAACGACTCCCACACTATCTCAATGCTTGTACGATCATGCAAAATTTCACAATCTTGCCAGAACCAAACATGTGCAGATGTAATTTTGTGTAGGTGCAATTACAAAAAAGGGTTCCCTCACTAACTGATTCTACTAATACGACCTTTGTTTGGGGCTTTCACCAAAAGAGAGTAATGACAGAACAGAAACGTAATCAGCCAAACTGTGGAATAAAAGAATGAGAGAGAGGCTGGAAAATGAGGGTAGAAGGAAGTCGAGAAAAAGATCAAGTCTATAAGAAATATTAATAATTAGAAATAAATCCAGTTTAAATGATTCACCTGCAGAACAGGTTCATGGAAGCATAAGACCAATCTTATTTCAAATCCAGTTAATTTCCCCTTCATTCTCCTCAGAGAGAGAGAGAGAGAGAGAGAGAGAGAGAGATCAGCAAGGAGCACATTAAAAGGTTTTTCAGAACCAGTTTACTAACTGACAGGCACTGGAAGAATTCTTTCGGTTTGACTCATTGAGCCAGGATGCTAACATTATTTAAACATATTGCTTTCTATTTATTCCTGGTTATTTTTTAAATCCCAAAGCTATAACAAGTGTGTAATTTACCAGAGAAAATGAAATTGCTCTTTGTTAAGTACACATTGAAAATCATATGCTACAATATGTATTGTACATTTAGTACAATAAAAGAAAAGCTATATTTCCAAATCTAAATTTGAAACAAATTCAATGCAATTTGGCATGCCCTGCAGTAGGCTCAGACATCCCTATGCATTAAATACTATCTGGAAGCAAGTGAAATTTTCTGCTTGCTGAAAAAATTTCAAATCAAGGAAAAGGTAGCTAAGTAAAACCCAAAATACAAAAACACCTTAAAAGAAATAAAAGTGGATTCATTTACAGTAAAACCTAGGATACCTAATTTGTTTTATTTTGTTTTTTTTGAGACAGAGTCTTACTTTGTAGCCCTTGGTAGAGTGTCATGGTGCCATAGCCCATAGCAACCTCAAACTCTTGGGCTTGAGCGATTCTCTTGTCTCAGCCTCCTCAGTAGCTCAGAGGAGTACAGGGACCCACTAAAATGACAGGCTATTATTATTGTTATTTTAAAAACAAGGTCTTTCTCTGACTCAAGATGGTCTCGAACCTGTGAACTCAGGTAATTCACTTGCCTTGACCTCCCAGAGTGCTAGGATTACAGGTGTGAGTGAGTCACTGTGCCTGGCTTTAAGATATCTATTTAATAAAATATCATACTCAAAGTCCTTCAGAAGAACAGCAGAGTAATGATGCATGTCTGAGACAGACAGGGGATATTTTAGAGAATATACTATAAACTCCCTGAAGTCAAGGACCATCAGAGTAAAGAAACTTTACCTTGTCTTTCAGTTGCAGAAGTCTCCCACTTTCTCCCTTACTTCACCACAACACATTTCCACTGAGTGGCCAGAAGGATCTTTTAATCATCACTTGTGCATCACAACCTTCTCTGCTCCAGACCCTCTCGATGGCACCTTTGTCACTCTGAGGAAGTGCCAACCCTGCAGGAGGGTCTTGAGGCCTCCATTCACTCTCCTTCCCCATCTTCAACCAAGCACCTTCTACTCATTGTAGTACAGCATTCTTGCTGGTCTTAGGATACACCAGATAAGCAAGCGCTTCACAGCTTTTGCATTTGCAGCTCCTTTTACCTGGAAATGTCCTTCCCTCCCTTATCTGCAAGACTTGCTCCTTCATTCCCTCCTTATCTGCCTCTAGCTTTTACTGATCACCTCAGACAAATTAGTAACCCACCCTACCCTTCTCCCACTTCCCCGTCCCACACAGGTCTCCTTACCATCTGACAGTCTATATGTCTCCTTGTTTACTGTTTGTGTCTCTTCCCATGAAATAAACCCTACAAGGGATGGATTTCTGTCTGTTTTGTTTCATGTTTTATATGTTACAGATCTTAGTGGATGCTATGGTGCAATGTGTACATTTTACCCTGCTGCGCTACCAGGAGGATAGTATGCAGACAGCTCACAGCTGAGTCTCTCTCCAGGACTCACCTGCAGCTGAGGGGGCCACTGCCCACAATGATGGTGATCCACTTTGTGGTGTGGAGGCCCGGCCACATTGTTACAGTTGTGAACAACTCATAGGAGCCATCTCATCTTCAGAACTCATACGGGCGGGTCTGTGGGTTTTTGTTGTTGTTATAACCACACCTGGCAAATTCTCCCTCCTCCCACTCCTGTTCTCTTCCCTTCTAATGATGATTCTGAAAGCAGTAAATTTCATGTGCACAAACATCAGGCTCAGAGGTCTTCCAAGGAAACTCTTCCAGGGACACAAATGAAGAAACTAAAAACACAGAGCCTGAGTAACCTGTCCAGAGCCCACAGTCGGACTACCTGAAGTATCTACCACTCCTACCTCCTACAGCTACTCACACAGTCGGACTGCCTGAAGTATCTACCACTCCTACCTCCTACAGCTACTCACACAGTCGGACTGCCTGAAGTATCTACCACGCCTACCTCCTAC
>CAUYPK010063724.1:0-21358 GCA_963574355.1 Loris lydekkerianus | reverse complement strand
GATTCTCTTGCCTCAGCCTCCCAAATAGCTGGGACTACAGGTGCCCTCCACAATGCCCGGCTATTGTTTTTGTTGTAGTTGTCATTGTTGTTCAGCTGTCCTAGGCCGGGTTTGAACCTGCCAGCCTCGATGTATGTGGCTGGGGCCGTAACCACTGTGCTTCCAGCACCAAGCCTGCAATGGTATATTTCAAAACTACTAAGAGCATAGTATAAACGTCTTACCATAACAAGTAAGTGAGATGATGGTTATGTTAATCAGTCAGATTTAAGCATTCCAGATTGTATATCAAATCAGCACATTGTACCCCATAATTGTACACAGGTATGATTTAATTAAAAAAAATTTTTTTAAAGCATGAGGAAACGTTTGGGAGCGATGGGTATGTTCCCTATCTTAATTGTAGTGATGGTTTCATAGGTGTGTACATATGTCAAAGCTCATTTTCAGTCTGTTTAGCGTATTGTATGTCAATTATGCAGCAAGAAAACGGTTTAAAGATAAAGCTCTCAGGCTATGCAGATGTGCAGCAAGTCTCTGGGGAATCATTGTTCTAACAGAAAAGGCCCCGGCCCATATGAAAGTTGGCTAGACTTTCATTTGTCAACAGTTGGCTGTGTACCTACTTAGACAAGCGACTTCGCGCCCCTCTGGACCTCACTTTCATTCTAGTTAGTGGGTTCAGTTTCCTCGAAAGTACTTTCAAGCTCTGACGTTTCGATTCTGCTCAGCCCGGCAGTGACAGCCAGGGTGCGTGTGCACCTCCTGGCCACACGAGGGAGCCGTGCAGTTGGCAGCTTCTTTCTCTCAACTGAACGCTCTTTGTGTGGTCAAAATAGGTTCGTCAGGCGTATTTTCCTTTTTTCTGTACTCTTTCGCTGGTGAGCACAAATCCCGCTTCTCAGCCATCATCTTCAGCTGAGTCCCCCCACTGACCCTGCTGCAGGTGAGCCTTTCCTTAAGCAAAGTAAATCCATGAATCTCTGAAGGAATAGAACAGCTTTCAAAAAGGATCCCCGGATTGCCTTGAAAATATTCTGCTCTCCCAAAGTAATTAACATAGGATCTAATTGAAGTATATGAATGTACACGTGTCAATATATATTCATATATATCTGATCTATATCAGTAAGCACATTAATGATATTACTCTACTTTACCCCTAGAAAAATTATTCATTTATATAAAAGGCAGTTATATGTTTGTTAGAAGTGCGATTTCAAGATCCTTCATGTGGTAAACATTGCTTAGGTGAGAAGTGGAATCGAGATTAGCAAACAAACCAAGTTTTTCTGATGGTAATATGATATAAAGTGCTTAAATGGGTAAATGTCTGAATGTGGTTGTATGTATCTCTCTGTGTGTTTACATATCCTCAGGTGAACAGGTTGGCTAAATATTTTTAGAATAGAATTTATTTAGAAACCCTCTGGGCATTGATCTCTATTTTTCTTGGACCAGATGGGGAAAATGTCTGGATGCCCAGAAGAGATTAACTAGAACTAATGTTACAAAATAATCTAGCTATGTCCTGAACTTTAATAAATACATTCTTTAAATCCAGCTCGCTCAGAAATAAGAAAATGCTTGTCTGAAGTACAACAGTAGTGATTAAAAGAACTCTCTCTCCCCCTAGAATTTTTCAAATAATGTTGTAAGACCTTAACTTGGGTAGCTCTTTTACCTTTGGCCTCACTACAGTTTTCTTCCATTTTAATTCCTAAATTTCAGATTATTCTATGAGCCAGTTACAACACCTTGTGGACACACCTTTTGCTTAAAATGCCTTGAAAGATGTCTGGATCACAACGCAAAGTGTCCATTGTGCAAAGATGGTCTTTCACAGGTAAACCAATGTTTCTTTCTTGTCGGGGTAACTTATTTGTAACTGGGAACTAAGACAGTGTTCAATTGTATTCTGGGCCACTGCTCTGAGCTAGGACAAATTATTCCTGAGACCATCTGTTTCTTCTCTCTTACAGCCACCTTTCCTCTCTCCACATAGTCCTTCAGAAAAATGAAGCAATATCTAGCTTTTTAATTTCTGCTGAGAAAAAGTATTAAATAGATGATCCACAAGGGTCCTGGTTCTAATCCTATCTGATGGCCTTGTAATCTTGGGTGAATCTTTTGTCCTCTCTGGGCTTGGTCTGATGTCCCCTTATCATCAATATTTGTTCCATGGTTTGAAGAGATCAACTCCCACGGCCCCATAAGAACCTCACAGACCTTTAATGTGGCTCTTGTCCAACCCCTCATGAGCCACTGTACTTATTAGCAGATACTTGGCTATTGGAAAAGCTCTAGGGCTTCTGGGTTTGCTAAAATTAATCACGCAAACTCCCACCTTCGTTTTTCAAGTGGACCTGATGGAATTTCCTTGGACAAAAGAAGACCCAGGAATCTGTCTTGGTTTTGCTCCCTCGGGGATTTGTGTGCCACATTTTATAATGAATAATAATGTTCCTTGATCCCTGTCATTCCTAGGGAGAGGTTGGAGATGCAAGAGTATCTCTAGGTGAATATAATCCGGAGAAGTCACACATGGAGCTTCCCCATCATCCCAACATTTAAATTAAGATAATGGAATGAAATAATTATCAAGGGAATTCCTAAGGATGTGTATCAGGATGGGAGGGGTCAATGTTATATCTTTCCCTAGATAAAGGGGTGGTATTTGCTGGTCTGATTGCGGTGAGAAGCCCATGGTCCTTATACTCAAGTAGTGTTGTGCTAACATTACCAAACTCAGATAAGCAGAAAGAAGAAAAATCTGTCCACATTCTCAGCACCTAGAGAAAACTACTGTTAACTTTTTAATGTGTTCACTTCCTGGGATTTTGTTTTAGCATCAGCATAGGGGTAACTTCCTTGGATTGGCTACTTCCTGAGTCACTGCTTGTCCCCTAAGACTGGGATGGGGCAACACAGTTGATTTTCCTGTAGCCAGGCAATAGCAGGGGCTAAAAATATATCCTGGAGGCAGATGCTGTGGGGTCCTGGATTTAAGGACCAGAAGATATTCTCCTCTATCTCTATGTATTCACACAGGGTCACAATTACACCATTATATATATTTATTATTAAATCATAGCTGTGTACATTAATGCGACCACGGGGCACCATACACTGGTTTTATATACCATTTGACATATTTTCATCACACTGGTTAACATAGCCTTCCTGGTATTTTCTTAGTTATTGTGTTAAGACATTTATATTCTAGATTTACTAAGTTTCACATGTACCCTTGTAAGATGCACCATAGGTGTAATCCCGCCAATCACCCTCCCTCCACTTCTCCTCCCCCCTCCCTCACCTCACAATTACACCATTTTAAAGAGACATAAATATTCCAAAATGAAATGAAAATATTCATGTTCACTGCAGGATAGAGACACAGTCCATACTGGGAAGGGACCAAGATTGTGGTATGTGAAGCAAACAGTGTTATACTCAGGAGCTCCCCCTGCTGGGTATGTGGAGTAGTTTCCATAGCAAGCAATTCTCTCCAGATGTTTTAACTTCCCTTGTTTGGTTCACATCTACCCACAGCTTAAACACCCACTACTTACAGATGCCTGGATATGCATGGGGTAGGGATGTTTGGCAGGAGAATAGTAGTGACAATTGATCCTGAGCCTGGTTCTAAAATCATGGCCTATGACAGGCATCCTCAAACTTTTTAAACAGGGGGCCAATTCACTGTCCCTCAGACCATGGGAGGGACGGACTATAGTTTAAAAAGAAAAACTATGAACAAATTCCTATGCACACTGCACATATCTTATTTTGAAGTAAAAAAAAAAAAAAAAACAAAACAAGGAGAACAAATAGAATCACACTGCCTCATGTGGCCTGTGGGCTGCAGTTTGAGGACCCCTGGCCTATGACATAATCTCAGTGATATCTAGACAGCATAGTAAAAAGGCAAATAGACAAGCAAACAAATCACCAGTATCTAGCTGTTTGTGGTTTTTAAAAACTAAAGTCAGAAGAGAAAAAAATGCGTGGGCTTTACAACATCTAGAAGTCAAGCACTGAAGTTGGGTGAAGGTGGGGCAGGGCAGGAAAGGATCAAATATTGAAAATTACTTTTTAGTTCCCTGAACCTTTTGACTACTGACTTTCTCTATATCCCAGATGGAAACCATTTCTGTGATTTGACAAAAAGAATAATCATAAAATGGAAAGAAAATTATTTACTCCTTTTCTTGATCAGAATATTTTCTCAATTCCAGTGTTTAGGAAAGCCATTTTATAATAAAAGCTCCAGTGAAGGTTTTCCCCTATTGTTAAAATACTGTTTTTTCCTAATCATGAAGGTACTCAATTGCATAGTTTTTCCAAACTAAACTCTAGCATCCAGAAAATACATATATTGTGGTAGTATCAGCTGTTAATTTGAGTCCAAATTACTCTAATATGTGGGTCATTTGACTGTTCTGCTGATTATATCACAAGTGTTTTGTGTTTTTCTGATGGCTGCATATTTATGTAATTGTGTTGTTCACCATATAGTGCTTGGCATCAAGAAAATACAGCAAAAATGTAATAATGGAAGAGATAATAGCTAAATTCCTGCCAGAAGAATTCCAGGAACGAAGGAGGCTTTTTGAAGAGGAAATGGAAGAACTTTCTAAGTATGTATATTCATGTTTCTCTTTTCAGTTTCACTCATACCAGCTCATGACAGCTAAATGCACATACTTCTTTCTGGCTCTTCATTCAGTAATGTCATGTTGGTAGCTTGAAATTGGTCATGGCAAGAAATGAGAGTATTTATGCTATGGCTACAAACTACGAATTCCCCCCCACAACCTAGTTCTTAAACATTTACAGGCACACACCACTGAGGAAGCATAAGCCAAACCACTGCTGACCAGGTTACATCTTGGCTCTAGTAACAGGGTGTCCCTGGCAGAATTAAATTGGAAGAACTTAATAATGGGAACATATGAAGTTTTTGGAAGGCTGTCTTCAAATACTTAAGGAGGTGCTGTGAGGTTAAGAACTTGGGTGTCAGCCAGACATGGGCTGAAAACCCAGTTCTGCCTCAAAATGAGTATGCTTTTGACCCCAAGCAGGTCACTTAACCTTTCTGGGCCTCAGTTTCCTTATTTGTAGCTTGAGGATAATATTTCTTACCTTATAGGCTTGTTATGAAGATCATATGAGCTCATGCATAGTAAAAAACGCTTAACCTGGTATTAGCACTAATACCTGTTACCAAACGCGTCCTCTGCCTTGCACAGGTGGTATGAGTGGTAAAGGGAAGGGATGGAGACATAAGTGAAGCTCCCAGCTTTCTTTCTGGCTAGGAGAACAGCTCACGTGGCAGAAAAAGCAGGAGGCAATCACTAATTTCAGTCTCTCTTGTTGCTGCCCTTCCCTTTTCCTATCCCCAGTAGAATCCTCAGAGCATTCCAGAGGAGATGTTCCTGATAGCAAAAAACTGTTACGATTTTTATAGCCACTCCATAAAACATTTCTAAATTCTACCACCAGTTTGTTTGAATGTGCTTGTCACCTTATGATATGTTTTTCTCAGAACCTAGAAGTCTTTTTTTTTCTTATTCATGTATATTAGAACTGCTCAGGGCATCTTTATCTGTATTTTTGATCTGTAAGTTAGCATGCAGCCTGTCCATCCCCCTTCTCAAATCTCATTTAATGTGTTATTAACAAACAGTGGAATATACTATTTAAAGGAATAGGGGGCTTTCTATTTAAAGGAATCCTGAAGTTAACTCTTTTGAGATTTGGACAGTTGGTCTCATATCTCTTGGTAGGTGTAGGTTCAGATGTTCCTGCACTGGATTTAGTAGACAAATAAATAGATAGAAACTATAGGCCTGGCTGGTAGTTCCCTAATAAAGCCGTGTGTCTAAACGTGTGAGATACTTGTTGAAAGGTGGACTTCTGGGCTCTGGGACATCATGTCCCATTCATCTAGATTTCAGAGCCTGCCCCCCATGATTCTGATGCACAAGATTGTTTAAGTTTCACTGAGCTAAGTTATTCTTGGTTCTCTTTTGCTCCCTCCTCCCAGCTGGGCCTGCTATGCAGATTTTCTGGGGGGGGGCTTTGCAAATTTGAGGTGCCCACAGGGACCTTGCAGAGAATTTTCTACCACCCTTCTGCAAAACTGAGTCCACTTAGACCATCAGTGCCCTTCCCCACACTTGCAGCAAAACACCTGAGGAGATCATTTTGCATGGAGAGCATGAAAAAAAGAAATAAAAACATGAGGCATAGCTATCACCCATGATGTTAAGGCACTAGAGAACTTCTTCAGCCAAGTTGGAATGTGTAGAATGCCAATTTTAGACCTTAGGCTAACCTCTGTACCAGATAATGGATCTCAGCCCACAGTATCAGTTGCATTTCAGTATTTTTCTACCAGCCATCAAAACTTGATGTCTCTTCGTCTTTCCTGACAGGCAGGGTGGGTACCACATGGGGATGTTTAACCAACCTTTCTGTGTTCTGCCCCATTGTTTTGAGATCCATGTTATTTTTTCTTCCTGACAGCTTAAATAAGAACGTGCCTATTTTTGTGTGTACCATGGCCTATCCCACTGTGCCGTGTCCCTTACACATATTTGAACCTTGTTACCGCCTGATGATTCGCAGATGCATTGAGACAGGAACGAGACAATTTGGCATGTGCCTTGGAGATCCCGTCAAAGGGTAAGGAGCCGTGTGAATAAAGGTGATTGGATGGAGAGAGATTTTTGTTTAACTTTGGGGTGCTCCCAGGAGATGAGCTCGAAGAGTAAACAAACCAGAGTGGGAATGGTGGAGAATTGAGAAAATAAGTCACAGAAGGGACATAGATTACATGACAAAGAGATCGGATCCAGAGTTCTGATGCAGCTGATGACTGCAGCCAGGATGGAACAGTGTAAACAGCTTTATGTAAGACCTGAACAAGGTCACTTATATTAATAATGTTGTAAATCAGCCAGGAAAGTGAGTGAGACTTCATCTTACAAGGCTAAGGGGAAGTCACTAGATAAGTAAAAAGAGTTTTATCATAAACAATATTCTTAAGGACTGTGAATCTTCCTTAAGGATGTGAATCTTAGTACGTGGGATAAAGATTAGCAGTAGGGAAAGAAGGCTGTGTGCTTTTAGGCGAATGATAGGGAAGTATACAGAAGCTATGTGACTCTGGCAGAGAGAGCAAAGAGAAAGGACTATTGTTTTAGGAAGGGAGGAGAAGCAGTTGGGGGTTGTTCCTGGAATGCACCTTCTAGGATGAGGGAGTTTTGCTGCCTAACAATCCACACTCCACAGTATATATTATATTACTTGCTTTATATATGAGTGTGGCCCTTGAAGTCCAGCTGCCTGGATTCATATACTAGCTCCAGCTTTGGATCACATTTGACTTTGGGCAAGATACTTAACGTTTCTATATCCCATTATAACATGGGTACAATGATAGTGCCTACCTTGGTGGGTTTGTTGGGAGGAGTTTGGTGAGTTAATTATGCATATAAAACAGATCCTGGTTGTCTTAGTCCATATTGTGGTGCTATAACAATACTGCAGACTATTTTTAAACAATAGAAATTGATTTCTCATGCTTATAGAGCACATCTCACAGCACACTCAAACCTATAGTTAAACTTCCATGGCACACTTAAATTGTGTTGACCAAAAAATAGAGTAAAAAAAATAGTTACTTTGCTTTGAACTTCTTTTGAAAATGATTTAATTAATGGTCTTTAAATTTTTTCATGGCATACCTAAGATCCTCTCACTGTACACCAGTATGCCATAGCACATCAGTCGAAAATCACTGTTCTAGAGGCTGGGAAGTCCAAGATTAAGGTACTGGCATCTGGTACAGGCCTTCTTGTGTCATAAAAATGGCAGAAGGCATCACATAGCAAAAGGACAAAGAAAGAAGAAGAGAGAACAAGAAAGAGGGGCCAGACTTACCCTTTTATAACAGACCTACTCTACTCCCACAGTAATGGCATTAATCCATTAGGGTGGAGGCCTAATCACCTCTTAAAGGACTCTTCTCTTACTACTGTTGCAATGACAATTAAATTTCAACATGAGTTTTGAGGGGAAAAACGTTCAAACAATAGCCCTGGTACACAGTATGTGCTCAATAAATGTTATAATACAATAATACACAGTTATAATAATTACATTATGATTTCTTTTATCACACAGGCACTGCCTGTGTTGTACTGTATAGTTGTAGCTATAAACCTGAGGACAGGCAAATAGGCAGAAGTCCCTTGAGACACAACACAGGGTTACAGAAATGGCTGAGGACCAGGCCAGATGAACAGAACTCATCAAGGATCTTCTTTCTTGATTCCATTCTCAAAAAACAGGTTTGTGGAATATGGCTGCATCCTGGAGATCAGAAATGTTCAATTCTTTGCCGATGGCCGCTCAGTGGTTGACAGCGTAGGCAAGAGGCGCTTCAAGGTCCTCCAACAGGGACAACGAGATGGCTATAACACAGCTGACATTGAATACATTGAAGACCAAAAGGTGAGGGTGTTTTGGGCCAAGAATCCCAAAGCCAGGCTCTCCCTGTAACTTGGCATACAAAGATGGTTGCAAAAGGATTTCTTAAAACTGTCAGATGCCTTGGGATTTCTCACCAAATTGCTGCAGCAACATTGAATGCTGCTGATTGCTGTCCAGTTGGAGAATGGCAGTGAGAGCACTCATTATCCTGGCTCTGTTTAGCTGCTGAGTTGCACTCATGCATACAAAATGCTATCCCAGACCAACTAGGAGGCCCATGCAGCCTGGGAGTTAGGTCTGTGCCAGGGATACCATGGAATAGATCTGGAGTGGAGTCTACACGTGGGTATTTTATCTATCAGTTTATTTACATTTTTAAACTTTTTCTTTTGGGATAATTATAGATTTACACATGCATTTGCATTTTTAAATGCACAACCCGGTTAAGAGCTCTGCCCAATATCCATCGTTCCATAAGGCAGAAAGATGACATGTGCAGTTAATCCTGGGTTTTCTGAACTAATGGGTAAAAGTGGAGGTAAATAATTCTGTGTTCATTTATATTTACATTTGCTACATAGATTAATTTTTGATTAATGAACAAATGTATTTGACCAAAATAGTTACACACTGAGATACAGACACAGTTCTGTGTCCCTTCCCAGTGAGCAATGGGAAAATAGATGTAGTAATGAGAAGGGCAGAAGCATAGACCAGCATGACCTGGTTTAACCACCTGCCTCCACTCAGGCCAATCCAAATCTCTGGTTTTATTTATGTCTTGCTGTTTCAGGTAGTCTGCCAAGTTGACCCTTTCTCCTTCCTCTGTGCTCAGCAGTATCTACACACTGGAGAAAGCGACTCTGGGAGTGTTAGGGAGGGTACAGAATGTTTCACTTCCCCTTTGATACTTTCAGGTTCAGGGAGAAGATTATGCTGAGCTCATGGGATTACATAACTGTGTCTATGAGCAAGCGTCATCATGGTTTCATTCACTGAAAACATCCCTGAAGAATCGGATACTCAGTCACTTTGGGCCAATGCCAGAGAAAGATGCTGATCCCCAGGTATGTGAAAACGTCTTATGACGGGTTACCTAGATGAGAGTGCCTAGGGTTTATGATTAGACTAATCCATGGTTGCCACCCAGCAAATCAAGCACAGAATGGAAGATGTATCCAATTTGGTATTGTTTCACTGGGCAGTGAGCATTATGGCTAAGACCAAAAGGATCCCAAGTCAGAAGTGGGGTAACTAAAGCAGTAGGAACTTGGATACATGACAGGTTTTGAGAGATAAGTGAGATTAGAGAATGGTAACATAGATCCCATCAACAGAAAAACATTCCATGGGAGTCCAGATTCACACCGTGGTAACGTTAGGGTGACAATATAAATGCAAAGGCCAGGACTTAAGAGGGGTATACTGAGAACTGAAACCAAAGGGTGCTACTTCCAGGGAACTTCATAATCTTCTCTCCCATTGCTGCAGGAGCTAGGAGATAGGGCCAGCTGCCCTTCAAGATTCCAACTGCAAGACCACAGAAACTTTTCACACCCAGGTCCATCTGTGCTTAGCCCTACAAGTCTACACCCTTGCTACTGTCCTCATCAAGGGTGAACAGAGTCTGAGAAAATTGACCCCATCTTTAAATTTATCTTTGGCTTAGTTACACTAGAGAGCAGTTCATTAGGTTCTCCTGAATCAGTCTTCTTCCTGGGGGCGGGGGGAGGTGATAAAGGCCATTTGGGAGATCAAGCCGCAGATCAGAAGCTCTTCAGGAAAATGGAGATGGTTAAGTTTCACCAAGTTGTGATTACTTGATGTAAATCAGGAAATACTTTAGGCATTCCATTTCTGAGAATACTTTCTTTCTAGGAAGACTGGAGATATCCTATCCACATATCTCCTCACCACCGTCTTTTCTCATACTCTGAGCTGGCAACCCTGCATCAGCACTCCCTTGATTGTTTATTTATGCTCATTCCCAACTCTGTCACAAAAGAAAAAAATCTCAATGTGTATGTTCTACCTTTTCTGCCAAAAAACTGGTCTTGTTTACCTCTCTAGCAGTATGACCTTGGGTATATTCCTTTGCCTTTCTTAAGTTTTCTCCCATCTCTGACATGATGAGGATGTCTCTAAAGCTCCCTCTTCCTCTTACTTGCTGAGGCTATAAAACTCCAGTAGTCTGTTCATTAATGGGCTGAAATGTGTTGCTTTTTCCAGACCACAAAGGTAGCTCCTTTTTTCCCATCCAAACACATCATGAATTTTGAAGAGAAAAAGGCCAGTTAGTGCATCCCACTGACCCAGCTCTTGGCTCTGGGCCACTGTGACTCAGGACTGCAGCACAGTTCCAAGCAAGATCATGATCAAGCTTAATGTTCCCCTTCTCCTTCAGGGCAACATTCTCCCCCAGTCAGGCGAAAGATAAGAGATAAACAGTGATAACCGCATCTTCTATGGGAGAAAACACACATGCCACAGTGTGATTCTCCTAAGAGGTCTAATGACATAGAAAGTTGAAATGTTAGGGCGGCATCAGCAGCAGAAAACAAACAAAAACCTAAACCTATCTAGTTTACCCCAGTCAGTGCTGCAGCCACAGTGGTGCCACGGGTAAGATTGTTCTAAGCCTCAGAAGGAGGTTTCTTAAAACCCACCACAAGTATTAACATCAAGCTTGAATATCTTTGTTGATGATCCTTGCAAGGAAGTTTCAGCACGTCATCTGATATTTAGAACTGATCACAGAAGGGGAGAACATGTTACCAACTGCCAGAAGGGACAAAAAATCCAAATGGAGCTAGAAATTCAGAGAAGCAAAGAGGGTGGTGAGACTTGAGGAGAATCAGATGAACCAGTTTGGAGCCAAATAATGTCAGGTATAGGTCATTTGACCAGAATGTGGTTCTGTATGTATAGTCCTACAACCAGCTTTCTGGAAGTTGCAGACAGAAAATTCATTTCAGGCTTAGTAGGAAATAAGTTACCAATGTCTAAAATGTGTGCCAGGAAAGCTGCTTATGAACAGAATTTAGGGAAATGATTTATGTGGGAAGGGAACAATTTTTATTAAATACAAATCTGGGGGCAGAATACATTTCTGATGTGAATGTGTTTTTACACTGGAATTTTTGCAAAGTGGGGTTGCTGTTCTTTGGCACTGTAAATCATAGCCTTTGGTCTTAGGGGAGAAGATAGCTGTGGCCCTATATAGTGACATGGTGTATCTGGACTGTTGTCTTCAGCCACAGCAAGGAAATGAAAGGAGTTAAGAAGCGTGCAAAACCTAAGGGGTCATGGGACTTGACGGCCTGGGTGTTAAATGCATCAGTCCAAAGGACCTCAACAAAATCTTAGAAGTAGAAGAGATTGAGTGTTGTATATTCCAGCTTATAAAATCACACTGACTAGGAGACATGTTGTATCTGTTAGAATATTGGTTTGTTAGCTTTAACAAGTACCAAAAAAATGACTGCAGCTTAAACAATATAGAAGGGCTACATCCTGAACAGCTAGGACAGCTCTATTCCATGAGAACATTTAGAGACCCAGGCTCCTAGAGACCCAGGCTCCTTCATCACAAAGCTCTACCATCCTCATATCGTTACCCTCATCATCTTTTTTTTTTTATTATTAAATCATAGCTGTGTACATTAATGCAATCATGGGGCACCATACACTGGTTTTATGCACAGTTTGACACATTTTCATCACACTGGTTGACAAAGCCTTCCTGGCATTTTCTTAGTTATTGTGTTAAGACAATTATATTCTACATTTACTGAGTTTCACATGTACCCTTGTAAGATGTACCACAGGTGTAATCCCCTCATCTTCTTGATTGAAGCCTGCTTCTCTCCATGCCCACGTTCTAGCTAGGGCAAAGGGAGAGAAAGAGGAAGGTGTAGGGCGTGAGCTACTTTCCCAGAGCATGACCAATTAAGTTACACATATCACTTCCCTTTACCGTATATTCTCGAGTATAAGCCGAGTTTTTTTCCGGCACAAAATTTGTGCCGAGTTCGGGTTTTTTGGCTTGTGCCGAAAAAACTCGGCTTATACTCGCGTATATACGGTATATATCATTAGCCAGAGCTTTGTTAACCTAGCTGCAAGGGATCCTAAGAAATATGGCCCTTTTATTTTTTTCTGGGTGGCCATCTGCCTAGCAAAAATAAGGAAGAAATAGATATAGGAGCAATTAGCAGGCGACCACACACAGAAGCAGTCTCACCTGGGATATTTACCGTGCACATTTGGAAATCTGCAAAATGGTATTGCTTGCATGGCAATAGGATGATATCATTGTGTTTCTCTGTTGCAGGTTAACCCGAATGGTCCAGCCTGGTGCTGGTGGACATTGGCTGTTCTTCCCTTGGAAAGCCGAGCTCAGCTCCCATTCCTAGCGATGAAGTCCTTAAAGGATAGACTCAATGGTATTCGGCGAATCCTGGCCTTTATATCCCGAAACCAGTGAGTGGATTGCTGAAGAGGAGCTCCCACCCTCCCCACTACCCTAGGAGGGAGTCTTCTTGTAAATATATCTAATTGCAATAACATCTTAACAGAAGAGGGTATCAAACAGAGGCGGTCGCCTGCTATTGATTGCAGAGAAAAATTAAGTAGAAAGACCCAAAAGAATGTGACCTATTTGAAACTTTCTGTCTTAAAATGCTTCTTGACATGCTGCACAACTACATAAACAGCAGAGGTGTGTAAGAGCCTAGAAAAAACAATTGATTTTATCCTAAAATTTTCTGAAAGTGGTTTTGCTTTAATTTTCTTTCAATAGATCAATGACCATGTGGTTCAAATGCGAAGCAAAGGTAGTAAAAATGTTGCTACATTATTTTCACTGACTTGAGGTCTCATTCCAAATGGTTCAGGTTTTATGGAGCATTGTGTAAAATAATGTTCATACTTCTTTCTGTTTTAGTAATTTATTTTTTGCACTACTGTATCCTTTTTTCTACATGTATGTTTGTAACTATTTAAGTATGTATTACTGAAAAGTCTGTTGCTTTATTTATTGATGTGGTTTACCGTATACCTAGGGGGAAATAATGATAATATTAGAAATGTGCAATTTTTGCTTTAATTATTTTTAACTACACTGATCCCAGTTCTTGGACCATTTCTGTACCTACGCAAGTGGATGTTTGAAAGAAGTTCAGAGTGATGCTAAGATCATCTGTCTTCACAGATTTCACTTTTTTTTCAGTATGTTAAACTGTAAGGGATTTGGCATAGATTATGGTATATGCCAGGGTAGAGTAAAATAATCCATTTTCTGTGTATAGCCCAGAACTAGGCTGAAAGAATTACTTTTCTGGAATGAAGAGATGAATCAGAGTTCTCCAGTCTTTCCACTTTCCCAAACAGACTGAACCCCAAAAGGAATTGCCTATAATCTACAGCCATATAATTATAGGTGTATCTGATTTCTTCCCAGTACAGTTAGGAATCGGATTTTAGTCGGGATCATAATTAACCCTTCAGAGGGAATGGCTTTCCACTGAGCACATCCCAGCCATACCCAACTAGCCACCATGCCCCACCTCTTCCCAGGATGCTGAAGATCAAGACCTGGGCTAATGTGAGGAAACATTTAATGAGGGACTATTTGTTATTAAAAGTATAAAGAAGCCACAAGACAGGACTGAAACCTTTAAAAATACTTTTAAAGGAACCAGATAATTAATGCATCATTTAATCTAAGCATTGCCTTTCCTCCTAGTTTCAGTGAGCCAAAGATTTCAATGTGGGGGGGGGGGGGAGATTGGAGGTAACAGTAAGCCCACGTGTGGCTCATTTAGTGCTAGTTCTTCAATGTCAGGAGAACCTAAAAAGTACCAGAGTATGGGAATGTTGTAATGCAGGAAACACGTGAATTAGCTCCTTCACGCTAATTAGCTCCATGTGATTTTTGGACAGGTATGGTGCATTCTCCACTCATAGCCCATCCACTCTGTTAAAGTAGCAGGGTAATGCCTTAAGTAACTAGTTTTACTTCTTCCATCACCACCGGTGGCCAGAAACCAGCAAGGGAGAATGAGGTGATCCAGTGAACTAAAAAGAGACTCATGTAAGCAGAGACCAAATGGTCTTTTTTGCACTTGCCTAAAGGATGCTGTGTTGTCAGAGCATTGTATGGCCAGGATTGATGTTTGGAGCCAGACTAGGGAGGTGAAGAGTGGAAGTAAATGGAAGTATAGGTGTGGTTCCTGCCCCAGAAAACTACAAGGCTCAGGGATTGGGAAATTAAAGGCTCCTGCCTTACTTACCTGGTGCCCAACCATGTGGTCATGTCACAGTCCTAGTAGAACAGTTTACTATTACCTAGTGTAAATGCAACAAAGAAAAGGGTCATAGGCTTCTCTGCTTATTAGACCTGTTGCTTTTGGCAAGTGATTGTAACTTTTGCTGAGCCTGTTTCCTCATCTATGAAATGGGAAGTGATAAATTCTGCATAAAGGGTTGTTTTGTACATTCAAAGAGGTAACATGTATAAATCACTTGCACCTAGGTGACAGTCAAAAAATAATAGCTATTACTAGATTAGTCATAGTTACAGAATCATCAGGGACATTCATTTGCATAAAACACTGCCTTGAGACATTATACTCATTGGAAACCCTTTTAAGTTTAGCTGGGGGAAATCCATCTCACTGAGTTTTGGACCATAATCTGATAATTTATAGGTAATGGGGTTAAGTCTGTTTGGGTAAGTGAAAAGACTGGAGAACAAATGAAGGTCAGAGATAGGGACCAATCCTATGCCAGAAAAATGTTTCCCATTTTAATAAGTTCTAAAAAGTAGTGTTATTTTGAGGTCTAGAATTTCTGATAGATAGGAAACCTCAAGTTCTAGCTCAGTAAGAATAACAAACTCATCACTTCCTGTTCTCCAAAACATATTGAGAATCTTGCCCATGCCAGGATGATTACGTTTAATGATCTTTGACATTTGTGCTTAATTCTTGGTGTTCCTTTATGCTGCCCAAAGTAAGAGGTTCAACAAAAATGTACTGAGAACCTACTGTGCAGCAGGTGCTAGGCCAGGTGATCTTATATACCTGAGCTCACGAAATCATTTCTCACATCAACCCTGTGAGAGCAGTTATTATTATGAGAAAACTAAGACTCCACAATGTTAAATACTTTATCCAGGTAACACAGTCATCCGGTAAGTGGCCAACCTTAATTTTGAAACCATTACTTTGCAGATTTATAGCATTTTAAATGGCTCATATGGCAACCATATCACAAAAGCATCCCAGAAGCTTACGATGGGAAGTCATAGATTAAGTTACCCAACACATCTCTACTTAAGTAGAAAAGGAAGTTTGATTTCTTTTTTAATATTGTTTTAAACCTCAGTCCTTTTCTTTCTTTAGGAAGCTTGATTTCTTAATTAAATTACAATCTCATACAATGCTTCACTTTGATAAGTGAATACCCAACTCCAGAAAATACAGATCTTGCCTAGGAGAATTTCACTTTAGTAGCTTAGTTACACATTTGGTTTGTTTTATAGCAAACTTTTCTATCAATAGTGATGGGAGGTGGAATGCACAGCTAAACCGGCTTTCCTTGGGATATACTTGGACTTGACCATTTTTGCCACTTGGAAATTGGTTTTGATGTAGCTTGGGAATGAAGAGTTTATAGAGGAAGAACATAATGCCAAATCTCGGTCAGAAGGACAAGACTTCCCCCTTGGTAGATGGTGCCACTTACTTGGTATGTTTTCCTGTCTGTTGTGACTGACCCAGTCTTTTCTTAGTAGGTTATTTTTTGTCTGTCTCTGTGTGTATGTGTATGCATATATATACACACATACATACATGTGCTAGGTAGCAAGTAGACATCATGCCTTTCTGCTTTGTACTGTACTACTGCTGCTAGAAAATAACCAGCAAAATATAGAAAATGAAAAACAAAGAAACTAACTTTATGTAGACAACTTGGAGAAGAAAATGCTCCACCCCTGACTTAGGGGGTCAGAGAATTGACTATTTCAACAGTTTGCCTTTCCTTAAGGCTGACTGCTTATAGCCCAGTACTGCCTTGGCAGCAAGGGGCAAGCCGAGTCATTGCACATGTGACACTTCCAGCTCTGCCTATGGAGCTGGCCTGGGCTCAGTTAATCCCCTGTGACTGGCCCTTGGAACAGTGGAGCTGCTGAGGCTGGTTCACAGCACCCAGGGGTCTCTTCCTGTCAACAGATGGCATAGTGTTGATGGATGGCAACCCATGGGAATTGTGTTCCCCATGCCAACTTCATTTCCAAGATGGGAGTTTTAGTTAGGAACTCAGTCCTTGAGTTCCCAACATGTTGACTTTACATCCATTTCACTCACCAAGGCAGAATAATAGCAGAGGTGTGTGACAAAGATATAAATGGAAGGTAGCCCGACTAATGGAAAAGGACGGGACTTTAGCCCATTATTGGGTCTGAGATTTTGATTAATGATTGAAGACAGTTCTGAAGAGCAGCCAGCTGTGGGAGCTGCAATTTGTCCCCTTCCTGAGTACAGAGAGAAGGAGAGGAAAGGAGCCGTGTAAAATGTGCACATTCAATTCCTCTTAGATTGATAGCTCCTGCTTATTACACTGTTCAACTATCTAATAATCTGGGTTATGCACATACAGAGGTAAAATGAAGAAATTTTCACTTATAAATGCGTATTTACAAACATGCTAAGTTAACCTCCAGAGAGAAGTGCCTGTAATCTCTGTTCCTACTATCAGTTTAAAGCTTTTATTTCATGACTCTGTAGCTGTTTAAAATTTTCTTCACAGTAAATGTGATTAACAGAAGTTTACAAAGCAATACTGTAGCTTATACATAATTTTAAAAGTTGATTGACGTGTATCTATTGTTAAAGCAACAATAAACGCCAACGAAATAAAAGGAGAGAAAATAGGTCAATGTGACACCATAGGCTTTTCTTAGATAAACTAGTTCCATCATTTTATGCAGTTCTCAGTAATGCCAGGATTAATATGTGTGTGTATATGTTTTCCATTCGTGTGTTAAGCAGCCAGTTTTTTTTTCTTGCACTGTAATGATCTGAAGGGAAATTTAAGATAATGCTCCCCGCCCCCATACTGCTATTCAACTACCTCTATGCTTGATTTCTTTTTAGGGTTGCCCTTCCTCCAAATCTGTACAAAAAAGTTTCAGCTCATCTATGTTGTAATAACAATGTGATAAATAGACAGTCTCTGTGAAAGTTGTTTATTCATTAAAAAGAAGGTTTCCTATTGTCTCATTTTGTGTCTAACAAAACCGTACCATACCTTATGAAAAGAATTATCCAACCACCTTCAGTATCAATTTGGGGAGAGCTGAATAGACAGGGAAGTTGTGGGAATATTTATTTTGTTCTTATTCCTATAGGTTGTAAGACATGACCCGAAGATCCTTGAAGAAAGTAGACCTGCATTAAGGCAGCAAATTCCTCTATATGAGATAGTGAGGCAGGTGTGAACTAATTACTATGACTGATGTGTTCTGGAAAACTGGCCGTAAATTTAAACACGTACCAGAGAAGCTGTTAAAGGATTATGTTGAAGTATTTTTGTCAGTAATCTGCCCCTAGTTTATTTGTAAATCCAAACATTCACATATTGGGTTTGCTTAAAGTAGAACATGCTACAAACTGCTTTCTTAAGCATTATAAAATATTCAGGAAAGCAAATTACACGTTGTTATTTTAATTAAATAGTTTATCAACAATAGGCTAAAGTTAAGGCCCAAAGCATGAACCTTTAAAAAAAAATTGGTAGACTGGCGGTGCCTGTGGCTCAGTGAGTAGGGCGCCAGCTCCATATGCCGAGGGTGGCGAGTTCAAACCCGGCCCCGGCCAAACTGCAACAAAAAAATAGTCAGGCATTGTGGCAGGCGCCCGTAGTTCCAGCTACTCAGGAGGCTGAGGCAAGAGAATCGCCTAAGCCCAAGAGCTGGAGGTTGCTGTGAGCTGTGACTCCATAGCACTCTACTGAGGGTTACAGGGTGAGACTCTGTCTCTTAGAAAGAGAGAGAAAGAGAGAAAGAAAAAGAAAAGTAAATTGGTAGACTTCATTGAGACAATGAGTGATGTTGACTGAGCTGACCCCAGCAAGAGAGCTTTGGCAACATCCCATCTTCTTTACACAGTACAAGTTTTAGTCTTGTGGCATGAGATACTAAGGAAAAAGGGAGATAGGAATGGAACAAAAATGAAACGATAGAAAATTCTCTTGGGCCTGGCCTTGTTCTGTGTAATTGGATTTGGGGGTAATAGAAAAAATCAGAATTCTTGCCCAGCCAGGCCCCAGAGGGAATGCTTCACCATGTTGGGCTTTGCCCATTTGTGCCCAGTCTGTCACTTTCTGGTTCTCATGAGATAGAGGACACCTAAGCCAAAGACTCAAGCCGATCTCTCCAAGACGGTCCTCCTGCCAAGAAAGTCTGCACAGCTTTCTGGAGAACTAGATTAGACTGTCAAGTAGATTCTCCTTGTGGCTGTTCGCCAGGTCTTGAGTAGAACTAAAGATGAAACTTTCTGCTGCTTCTCCTTTTGGATCCACTCTGGTTCCTTTAAGTTCTCCAGGGCCGAAGATGCCTTCCTAGAAGCTACTACCAGTCCCAAAATGAGATATGAGCAAGAGAAGGGAAGGAGAAATGCTCTAGATGTCTAAACTTCCCCTTCTTCCCTTGCATTTTTATGATTTCCTCACTGCTAGGAGGGCCTGGTGTCAATATTACCGTACTGTTTTCTTCCAGGTAATGCAGAAACTTCCTAGTTGGACTCATCTGGATAAGGCAGAGAAGTGCAGGCCCCAAAGAGCCCTGCTTCTGTTCTTCCGAGCCTCCTCCCACTGTTTTATTTTGGTTTGTGTTGCTATAAAGCAGAGGTCAAACTTTTTAAACAGGGTGTCAGTTCACTGTCCCTCAGACCATTGGAGGGCCAGACTATAGTTTAAAAAAACAACAACTATGAACAAATTCCTATGCACATGTCTTATTTTGAAGTAAAAAAACAAAACAAAATGGAAACAAATATAATCACACCACCTCATGTGGCCCGTGGGCCGCAGTTTGAGGACCCCTGCTATAAAGGAACACCTGAGGCTTGGTAATTTATAAAGAGGTGAATTTGGCTCACAGTTCTGTAGGCTGTACAAAAAGCATGGCACCAGCGTCTATCTGCTCCAGGTGAGGGTTACAGGGAGCTGTCAAGGCAGAAGGGGAAAGGGGAGCAGATGTGTCATACAGTGAGAGAAGGAGCAAGAGAGAAAGAATCAGGGGTGCCCGTGCTCTTTTAAACCAGCTCTCACATGAACTAAAAATGTGAAAAAACTCTCTCATTGCTGGGAGGGCACCAAGCCATTCATGAGGGATCCACTCCCATGACCCAAACACCTCTCACCAAGTCCCACATTCAACTCCACATTTTAACATGAAATTTGCAGGAGCCAAACATCCGAGTCACATGACTCATCCTTTCCAGTTTTTAGTTCTTGATTTTCCCATTTCAGCCTATACTCTATGTGGACTGGCCATCCATGTTTCCCATCCACTTATACACATATATTAGCAGATCACATTGTTGCATTACAAAGCCCTAAAAAACCCTCATTTCTATTTATTGACATGCAACCCCCCAAATGGCACCCCCTTGCAGAATACTGCCTATCTTCAGTAAGTCAACATAAACCATATTTGGACATTCCAAGTGCAGCAAAATCGTCCCTAAATAGTCTATTTGCCCTAAATCCAGGTTTGCTATAAAATATTTTGCTTCCTTTGGATTTTAGAGGTGTGTTGTGGAGATATTCAACATAATCACGGGGGCAGGGGAGATCGTTGCCCCTTTAGCTCATCAAAATGTCTGTTGCTACTCCTAGAAGGCAACTCTACATTCTCAGGACCATGGCTTCCTTTTATAAGCTCAAATGAGTACTTTCTCATAAAATGACCAATGGTTAGGGTTGGGGGAGCACTAGATCCACAAAGTTAAACCCTTCCATTTAGGCAGTTTACAATGATAAGTTCCCATTGGAGGAAAAGAAGAATGGAGGAAGAGGAGGGGGAAGTTAGCAAAGAAGGAGAGATGGAGAGAGAGAAGGGTTATGGAAATGGATAATCATGAAAGCTACATTTTTCTCTGGGCAGAATTTCATTGCATCCTCTTCCCATATAGACTATGTCCTTGATCTTCCATCTTGATGGGATTTGGGGATGCCACTTATATCCAAACTAAGGTTGCATGAGTCATGTTCTTGCACCCTTAGTCTGATCTCAGGAAGGACGGACAGTGTACCAAGAGCCCCTTGCTAATTTGGTCACTGATCCAAAGGCCAGGGCAATGTCCATTGAGAGTTCACTACACGCTGGGTTTTTTCCTTTTACTTTTAACATTGTTTCTCATCAAAACTTTGCTATGATCTATGAAATAGATCTCTAACCCCATGTTATAGGTGAGTCAACTGTGGCACAGTTGGTTACGTTACTTGCCCATGGCCATACTGATTAAAACTTGGGCCAGGGCCCATATTCTTAACCACTATTATGGGCTGCTCACCATGCAGTTCCATAGTCCCAGCAGGACAACTTAGCTCAAAGATGCCTGGTGGAGAACTTAGCTCAAAGATGCCTGGTGGAGAACTTCCAATAATTATGACAGCAAAACAACTAACCATTTATTGAATGCTAACTGTGTGCTGGACACTGTGCTAAGCATTAGTTAGTTGTTCAGTCCCGAGGTAGGGGCCCTTCTTCCTCAGGTTTTACAAAAAAAAAAAAAAAAAAAAAAAAGGAAATTGCAACGCACAAACATAAGGTTACATTTTC
>CAUYPK010063723.1:0-31298 GCA_963574355.1 Loris lydekkerianus | reverse complement strand
GTGGACTAGCAAATTGTGGTACATGTATACCATGGAATATTATGCAGCCTTAAAGAAAGATGGAGACTTTACCTCTTTCATGTTTACATGGATGGAGCTGGAACATATTCTTCTTAGCAAAGTATCTCAGGAATGGAAGAAAGTATCCAATGTACTCAGCTCTACTATGAAGCTAAATTATAGCTTTCACATGAAGGCGATAGCCCAACAATAGCAAAAGACTATGGGGAAAGGGCCAAGGAAGAGGAAGGGAGGTGGGAGGTTAGAGTGGAGGGAGGGTAATGGGTGGGGCCACACCTATGGTGCATCTTAGAATGGGTACAGGCGAAACTTACTAAATACAGAATACAAATGCTTACATACAGTAACTAAGAAAATGCCATGAAGGCTACATTGAACAGTTTGATGAGAATACTTCAGATTGTATATGAAAGTAGCACATTGTACCCCTGGATTGCACTAATGTACATAGCTATGATTTAACAATAAAAATAAATAAATTAAAAAAAATTGTAATATTCAATAGATACTCATAACAAAAGATGAGTACAAGTCACATTGAGCACTTCTTATAATTGCAGAAGTCAAACGTGATTTGAGTATTACAAAATTTAATATAGTTTTTCCTTTCTTAAAATGTGTACCTATTTTTTGGCACCCTCTGTTTATTTAAAAACAACCATGAGGTGATCACATGTCTCTGCCTTTTCATTTTAGCTGACACCCCTGGAAATGACAGATGATATATTTTTTTTTAATTAGAGAAAGAGTCTCACTTTGTCACCCTTGATGGTGTGTTGTGGCATCACAGCTCACAGCAACCTCCAGCTCTTGGGTTTAGGTGATTCTCTTGCCTCAGCCTCAGGACTACAGGCACCCGCCATAACACCCGGCTATTTTTTTGTTGCACTTTGGCTGGGGCCGGGTTGGAACCTGCCAACCTCGTATATGGGGCCACCGTCCTACTCACTGAGCCACAGGTGCTGCCCCAGAGATGATATTTTAAACAAAAATGACACTTTCTTGAGAGCACTAAGTCAATGAGAAGGGAGGTGTGGCAGTTCAGGTTCTGAACACAGGCTCCGACGCCCTCTGGCATGCCCGCTTGTACTGCAGAGAACACTGAAACACTATTTCCCAGACTGCCTTGCAGCCAGAGTTTTCCACGGCCATCCAGGATGGCACACCCCTGTCATAGGGTCTAAGGGTGGTTGGGGGCAGCAGTGGATCTTTCATTTTTATTAGAATAGGTCCAAGATGTGTGAAACTATTCTAATAGTTTTGCGAGCATTTCTCCAAGGCTATTGTCTTTCTGGCTGTGGAGTAAATTTATTTCTCTGTCCCTTCTGGAACTCCTACAAACTATGTAATATTCTATAATAAATGCCTTTCTGATTAAATTAGCTAGAATGGGTTATCTTATTTGTACTCAATCAATATTTGTTAAATAAATTGAAATAATGCAACTAATAGAGTGCCCTAATAGATACAGGATACTATATACAGGCCTGAAATGCTAAAGCATCTTTGAATAAAAGAAAGCAATTCACATCAGAATGATAGAAATATACTCAGCTTAAGAAGAAAATTCTGCTATGAAAGATGACAATTTCTACAGAAGATGCTGTAAGGAAGATGGAAATACCTGAAGAAAGCCAAACTGTTGGCTCGGCGCCTGTAGCTCAAGAAGCTAAGGCGACAGCCACATACATCTGAGCTGGCGGGTTCAAATCCAGCCCAGGCTCTCCAAACAACAATGATGGCTGCAAGCAAAAAATAGCCGGGTGTTGTGGCAGGCACCTGTAGTCCCAGCTACTTGGGAGATGGAGGCAGAAGAATCACTTAAGCCCAGGAGTTGGAGGTTGCTGTGAGCTGTGAAGCCACAGCACTCTACCCAGGGCAACAGCTTGAGGCCCTGTCTCAAAAAGAAAAAAAGCCAAAATGTACCTGATGAAGAGGGTCCAGCCACCTGTCACTGTCAGCCCATATTCAGAGACGGGGATACTTTATTTGTCATCAAACTTTATTTGTCAGAAGACCAGCTATTCTGGAGAATGTTAGAGTAGCCTCTCAAACACTTTTCTTTTCCTCCATTTTCAACATCACAGTTTTATCCTTAAAAGTTCAAAGCAAAGACCACATTAACCCTTATTTTAAATAATAATCAGTATAACTCAGTGACCTATTACAACATTCCAATTCAAAAGTTAATTTTCTAAATAATCAATCACCTCAACTACTCAAGATAGGCATCTATAGAGGGAGAGTTAAATGTACAAAACTGTAAGAACGGGAGACAGGGAGTGAAGGTCAGGCAGGACCCAAACTGACCAGACCAGGCCAACTGACTCTCACTACATTGCTTTCCCAGAAGGAACTAGAAGAAGGCCTCACCTGGAGGGATCTGGAGATGGCCTGGAGGGCTCTTCTCCAGGGCAGTTGAGGAATGCCAGTGGATCAGCAATTCTGATTCCGCCCCACCCCCCACCCAACTCCCTTAGTAACTCATCTGCAAATAACAGTCAGCTGAGGCTTTTGCCTTCAGGGTGGAGTAATAAGAGTGAGCTTTTGAACTTGGGAGATAGAACAGTACCACTGGTGGGTAAGACGCAGAAGTAATCTGTAGCCCTCCTACCCAGAACCTTGGCAGCATATCCCGCGGCACAAAACACACTGAACACAAACACATCCACTGGGATGGCAAAAGGGACTTTTAAAAGATAAAGCTGCTTCTAATCATCGCCAATCATGTAAGAATATCAACACTAGAAATGAAAGTGAGGTGGTTAGAAGGGAAGAACTTATATATCCTGAAAATTAAAAATATCACTGGGCCAGGTGCAGTAGCTCATGCCTGCAATTCTAGCACTCTGCAAGGTTGAGGTGGGTGGATTGCCTTAGGAGACTAGTGTGAGCAAGACTGACACCCTGGTATGAAAATAGCCCAGCATTCCCACGGGAGCCTGTAATCCCAGTTACTTGGGAGGCGGACGCAAGAAGATCAATTGAGCCCAAGAGTTTGAGGTTGGTGTGATGCCATGACACTCTACCAAAGGTAACAAAGTGAGACACTGTCTCAAAAAAATAAATAAATTAGTTAATTAATTAACAAACATATGATCACTGAAATAAAAAGGATTAAAAAAGAAGGATAGGCATAGCTACTAGCACCAAGTACCAGCAGACATTTAAAGAAAACTACAAGGCAGACAAGAGGAATAACCTTAGCTAAGATAGGGATAATTCTGGGCACAAAACTTAAAAAACAAACAAACAAACAACAACAAAAAAATGGAAAACACAAACCCATACTTAATACTAGCAGTTTGAGAAGTCACTGTACACATAAAACAATAAAGAGGTACTATGAACAGTCAGAAAAATGATGGCTTTTTAAATTAAAAATAAGATTATAAAACGAAGTTGAAAATGTCTACCAGATAACAGGAAAAAATGAGAGAGATGGAAGGAGAAAAAGACGGAAACTATGAGTGATAGTCTGAGACACTGAAGCCCAATAAACCTGGGAAATCCCAGGTTAGGGAAGAAAATCATTAAAGAAACACAACTAGAAAATGCTCCAAAGCTCAAACTAAAGTCTCTACATAAGAACTGACCACTGAACCCCCAGCAGCATGGATCACATAAGAGCTATACCTAAGACATGGCAGTGTGAAATTTCAGAATGAGAAAAATAAAGCAGTGCCTTTAAGGATCTGAGAATACGTATGTGGCTTTCCATACAGAGGTATACACATATTCAAATTGTCAGTCAAATGGGAGAATAAAACGATTTTAGTAAAAGGTGAAAGATTTATACAATCTGAAGAGAAACCAGAGTACAAATAAAATGATTTTAGAATACAAAGACCCAGAAAATTTACTTCCCCTCTACTTTTTCATAGGATGTTATTTGAGGATCTGTTCCAAAAACATGGGAAGAGGAAAACAGTGGATTCAGGGAATACTAGTACTTACCGACGTGAGGAGAGAAGGGAAATCCCAGGATGACAGCTGAGTAACAAATGTATAGAACTATCCATCTAAATGCAACTAGAAGCTGTAGGGCCTCAAAAGGAAGATATCCAATAAAAAATGAGACACAATAGATAATGTAATGGAGAAATAGAAAACAATGTTATTATAAAGGTAAACAGTAAAAGAGAACAAAAAGACAATTAGAAACTCCAGGGAAAACAAAAGGGTGTAATACAATGTTCCAAATATCACCAAAAATATACCAAACACACACACAGAAAAGTTCCTCAATGTATGATGGGGTTACACCCAGTAAACCCATCATTAGTTGAAAATATTGGAAGTCAAAACTGCCTTTAAACATCACGGATTAGCCTAGCCTACCTTAAATGTGCTCAACACTTTCATTAGCCTACAGTTGGGAGATATCATCTAATACAAAACATGTGTCATAATAAAGTGTTGAGTATCTTGTAATTTATTAACTACTGAAAGTGAAAAAACAGAATGGTTATATTAGTACTTGAAATATGGTTTCTATGGAATACATATACCTTTTGCAAGTTGTGAGTTAGGGATGGTCCATACATGTGACATACACACACACACACACACACACACACACACACACATATATTGGTGTGGCCAAACAAAACATACTTGTGGGCTGGCTCACTTTCTGGCTACAGAGTTTCTAGTGTTTTTTGAAGAAAGAGGATTTACATGTACAGACACAGTGTCTTGAATAAATATAAAAAAATAATAAAAGTCAAATGGGTTTCCCTCACACTAAAAATAGATTCCCCTATAGAGAAGTGAAAGAAATAGAAAAAGGTCAAGCCTTGGTTCCTTGAACTGAAAAAAAGAAGTAAAAATTCAGGGAGAAATGGCAGGTGGGTGCATCCATGCAGATGGGGACCAGGGGTAGCTTCAAACATAGGGTCCCACTCCCTCACCTAGTCACACAGAGCAGAAAAGGCTGCTTGAAGAGGACATGTAGGCAGAGTCAGGATGATGGAGACCCACCCATTCCAATGCCCCATTCCTATCCCAAACCGCAGAAATTTGGCATATTTTCTGAAATGTCCAGAGGAGGAGATAAAGTTAAATTTTCATTCTAGTTAGATGTAGCAGAAGGGAGATTCAGAGTAAAATGAAGAGTCTGAGTTATAGAAAACAAAGTAATATTTCCTATGCATCTCATTTTGAGGACAGAGATTATTACTATTCGTACTAGCCATCTATTCAACCAATATTTATGTTGTGCTTATTATGTGCAAAAAACTATGGGAGATACTGAAGTGTCTCCAGTATGCTTTTTGTTAAATGAGCGAAGTGAACCATTGATAGCTACGGTACATGATGGAAGGCCTTCCTCTAGGGACTGGCTAGTTGATAAGAACTAGTGAATTTGAGGTAAATTATAGTTTTGGTGAGTTAAAAGAGAAGTCAGGCTGGGGTCAGGCACATGGCTTATGTATGTAATCTAGCACTTCAGGAGGCCATGGCAGGAGGATCTCTTGAGGTCAGGAGTTTGAGGGAGAGGTCAAGAGTCATTTCTGTGAGCTGATGTGTTTCCTTTCCTATGTTTATGCAGACCGAGATATTAGACCATGCTCCTTCCTAAAACATTCTCTATTCTTTCTAGCTGGAAATTTTCTCTGCTTTTTCTGAACCACTACTTTTGTTATGGCTCTTATTTTTAACTCATATTCCTAGAATTGTCTCATCTCCCTTTATATGTTCCAAGGAGAGGCAGTTCAAAGCATCATCACAGTACCTTCTCTATATTAAATGTACTTTAAATGGTATGTATGTATTTAGACTACTTATCATCAAATAGTGTTCCTCAAAATCTGGGTCCTTTGCACAAGTTGTCCTGGTTGCTTGTTAAAATTCAGATTCCTGGGTCATGCTCCTGGTCTCCTAACTCAGAATCTCTAGGTATGAAACAGGAACTTAATTTTTTTTTTCTTTTCTGAGACAGAGTCTCACTCTGTTGCCGGAGACTGAGGGCTGTGGTATCATCAGAGCTCACAGCAACCTCAAACTCTTGGGCTCAAGCAATCCTTCCACCTCCACTTCCCAGGTAGCTGGGACTACAGGCACCCACCACAAGGCCCCAATAGTTTTTCTATTTTTAGTAGAGACAGGAGTCTCACTCTTGCTCAGGATGGTCTTGAACTCTTGAGCTCATGCAATCTACCGCCTCAGCTCCTCTCTCACAGTGCTAGGATTAGCACCCAGCCAAAAAACCTACATTTTAATGAACTTACTACAGTACGAGATCTTGAATTTCATAGAAAAGCATGGGAATGGCAGATATGTTTCATCCCCTTGCCACAACCTTCCAAGTAGTTGGGACTACAGGCACCAGCTTTGGGATTATTGTGTCTCATGTCTTTGCCGTAAATGAGAAGTCCTAATTCCAAATTCTCTCATGTGGTCAGCTGCATTAGCAGCATCAGAAGACTGGGTGGCAAGGCCAGGGTTGTTTCTCAGTTGCTGCCAACAGCCAGGAGTGATTTCTACTCTCAGGCTGGCACTCTACTCACTCAGCCACACACTCTGCCTTTTTTTTTGGAGACAATCTCACTATGTTGCCCTTGGTAGAGTGCTGTGGTGTCACAGCTCACAGCAACCTCAAACTCCTGGACTTAAGGGATTCTTTTGCCTCAGTCTCCCGAGTAGCTGGTACTACAGGTGCCCACCTCAACACCTGGCTATTTTCTGGTTGCAGTTGTCATTGTTGTTTAGCAGGCCCAGGCTGGGCTCGAACCCAGTATATGTGGCTAGTGCCCTACTCACTGAGCTATGGGCACGGAGCCAGGAATCTGTAGATTTCTAGAGCCTTGCTTTTATAAGCCCTATTCCTCTCTTCATATATGCTACAGATGCCTTAGCTGAGACTCTCTCTGCTTGCTTCCTAGGCAAAACTGGAAGGAAAGTTGGGAATAATAATCCCTCTGTTGTAGACTGAACCATGCGACCTCAAAATTCAGATTGAAGATCTAACTTCCAAAATGACTATATTAGGAGACAGGGCCTTTAAGGAAGTAGTTAAGGTTAAAGGTCCTAAATGTGGGGACTTAATCTAGCAGGACTGGGAACCTTATAAGGAGAGGAAGAGACCAGTACTTTGTGTATGTGTGTGTGCACACATGTGCATGCACAAGAAAAGACCACGTGAAGACACAGTAAGAAAGCATCCATTTAAAAGTCAAGGAGAGAGGCCTCAGGAGAAATAAACCTGCTAGAACCCTGATTTTGGACTTCCAGTATCCAGGACAATGAGAAATAAACCTCTGCTGTTCAAGCCACCCAGTGTGTGGTATTTTGTTATAGCTGCCCTAGGTGACTATTTCATCATTGTTTATAAACATCTTGTATTGACAACCTTGTATTTTGGATCTTTGTGTATATTATAACTTTTAACCCTCATAATCCTAGAAAGCAGGTATTATTAATCCAAATCTCATAGACAAGAAAGTTGGAGTTTGGAGAGATCGCTGCCACAAATTAAGTAGAAAATATTTGTTATGGGAATATTTGTCTATTAAAGCCATTATTGCACTGTGCTGACATTACATGAAAAAAGAAGATAATTACTGTGCCTTTCATCTCGTTGGGTCCAGTTAGGAATAGTTATTTTACGTTCCTGCAGCACTTTTTGCCTCCTCTTTTTACACTTCTTGGGCTTCAACTATCACCCAACCTGATGATTCTCAAATCCATAACGTTACCCTGCTCCCGTTTCTATAGTTCCAGGTCCAGTTCCCGCTATCTATATTATACCTCAGCTGGATATCATACAGGTATCTTAACTCATTTAAAAAGCTACATGATCACAACATTTCAGTTATCCTAGGTTCTTTCCTTTATCGTCTTACTAAATTGGTCCACTTGGTCATTAAACTCTGTGTTTTTGTTCGGTAGTTAGTTAGAAATCAGGTTCTCCTGGGGGAAAAGGACAAGGGCAGGGCCTCCAGGTCCCCATCTCATCTTAATCCAGCCTGGAGTGATTACACTTCGGGAGGAGGGACCACCCCATCAATCTACCAATCAAAACTTAGCATGCCAACTACAAAAGGATATAGAAGACTCTGTAGCCCATGGTCCTAATAAGCAGGTACAATAGAGTCACGAAGGTGAGGTAGAACAGTCTTAAGGCTAGTTATTATACCATTAACTTAAATCTACATCGCAGCCCATACCTCCACAGCAGGCTTTCAGAGAGGCCCATGGGAGGTCTGCAAGCACACTTCTAACCAGACTCTGGTTCTAAGGTGATCTCTGAATCACCAGGTAGGCTCAACTCAGGCCATATAAAAAAGAACCCTCTCTCATAACCCATGCCTCTTTGCCTACTTGCCCTGGCAACGGGGTCCGTTGCGAATGTATCCCGCTTTGTAAAACTTACGTCCTAAACCTATCTTTCCCTTCTTCTTCTTCAAAAAACTGTTTCATTCTCTCCTGTTTTTGTGGTTCCGATCAGTCTTCCACCGAGGACGCAGACAGCTTCCTGAAACCCCGACATTTTACGACACAAGTAGCTGTTCTCCTAATTTAGTTCCTGGAGAAGCACGGTAGCCTCCTTGCTATCTCACTGTCTTCCACCCTCCTCATTGCTATGTTAAAGCTTTTGCTAAAGACACTTCATAATTACCCTAGAGAACTGCCCTATAGTGATTTTTCCATTGCCTTCATAAAATACAAATTCCTTAACTAGTCAAATTTCGTCTCTCCAGCTAAATCCAAATGCTTTGTCAACTAGCCTGATATTTGAAAAAGCAGTCTGGTGTTAGGCTGTCTTGACTTGAATAACAGAACCTACTTGACTGAGTTGTTCTGAGAACTAAATGCACTAGTTTATATAAAAAGAACCTGTATCCGATCGGCACCCGTAGCACAGTGGTTATGGCGCTAGCCACATACACCGAGACTGGTGGGTTCGAGACGGATGGGTTCGAACCCAGCCTGGCTAGCTAAACAAGTGCAACAAAAAAATAGCCGGGCGCTGTGGCGGGCACCTGTAGTCCCAGCTACTTGGGAGGCTGAGGCAAGAGAATCGCTTAAGCCCAAGAGTTTGGAGTTGCTGTGAGCTGCGACGCCAAGGCTCTCTACGGAGGGCAACATAGCGAAAACTCTTTAAAAAAAAACAAAAACAATTTGTACCTTGCCTGGTGCATAATGTGTTAAATATTACTTCTTATTCTCTGCCTTCTCAATCCAAGCATTTGTACCTGCTGGCCCCTTTGCCTGGAATAACTCTATTATTTCTCACCATGTACCTAACTGTTCATCTCAAGGCTGAACTCAGGGCTCACATCCCAACAAGATTACCCTGCTCTACCCACCCCATCTCATGTGTCCAACTTCGTTGTTACTGTAACTGTTGTTCGCATCTGACACTACATAGAACTCCCTAAACTAGCAATGATGTCTTTATCTTTTTGAGCAAAAACTAATGACGAGTGCAAAATAACTTTCTGAACTACTGCATGGAAGCTCCCATATGTAACGAGATGCGTAAATTAACGTTCCTAAAGCGCAGTTCCGAATTCAGGACAAGACCATCCTCATAGTACGTACCGAGGGGGCCTTCTGACTTCAGAGAACCAAAAGAACCCTGCGGGGAAAGGAGGACTCTTTTCCCTCCCAGAAAACCCGGGAAAAGCCCGGGCATAAGCGGCGCCCGGGAAACGCAGAGAAATACGCTAACTTTTTAAATCTAAGTCTGCGCCTGCGCGCGTGACCGCCACACATCTGCGCCTGCCCCGCTGAAGGGAGTGCGAGGGTGCTCAGTCCAGGGTGGCGGCTACGCTTCGCGTTTTAAGATTGGGCGACGGGGCCCCAAACGGACAACGAGGAAATGACGTAAAGTCGCGCAAGCGCCGGCAGGCCTACCGCGCTGGGGCTTCTGGGTGCTACTTGCCTTCCTTTCCCTTGCCTCTCCCTGCCCCCTCCCGTCCCCGCCTTTTCGGACGCTCAGCTCCCTGGCGTGACTCGGCATTGAGAAATCCGGCAGAAGAAACCGCGGTCGCCACCTCTCCTGTCCAGGCCTCAGCCTTCCCGAGCTTCTCTCCCAACTCTTCTCCTTCAGTTTCGAAGCCAGAGGCATCGCGGCCGCCCCACCGGGCTGTGAGGATGGTGGGAGTGAAGCCGGTCGGGAGCGACCCGGATTTCCAGCCGGAGCTGAGCGGCGCGGGCTCTAGACTTACGGTGGTCAAGTTCACTATGAGAGGGTGAGGCCAGGCCCGAGCTCCACGGTCCCGAGTCTGTTTTTCCGTGCTTTCTGAAATTTAACTCTTTCCCGGTCCAGGTTCCCTTTCTCCTCCGGAGTGTCCAGCGCTGGCCTCACCCCCAGGCCGCTGCCAGAATTAGGCCTCATCACAGGGAGCTCCGTAGAGGGCACGGAGGCCTGGCCCGCTACCTTCCCCAGCTCAGGAGATCCCCACCTGCCCTTCTGGAATCCTCGGATGAGCTCTGCTCTTGGGGGTGGCGTGTCCCTATTCCTTATAGTTTGTAGGAATCTCCTGCCACCTCCCTGCTTGCGCCTGACCCTTTTTTCGGGGGAACCAGTTGTCATTTGCATCTTAGGACCTTTGAAAGTTTAATTAATCGAATACTTTGATTTTTTTTTTTTTTCACCATCTACATTTGTGCAAAGCTTTTTGTATCATTCACATGGGGCTGTCCAACTTAGCTGGTTACTCTTAATCCTAAATTTCGGTGAATGCATTTTTAATTAAGGCAGCTCATGGTGCTTTCTAATTTTCTAAAACTGTTCCTCATTTGGTTAGTAATTTTGTAGCTTAAACTCCTCTAAGAATGCTGTTGCATCTGATTCACACAAATACATGCACGTATACGGTACATGTCTTGAGTTTGACCAGACTCCGTGTTTCATTTGGTGATTTAAGATGACAGGGTTTTGAAAGATGTTAATTGTCTGTGGTACATAAACCAAGAGAATGTGTAGGTCGCAGAGCTGGTGGACCTTTGTAGTGGGCATGTTATGTTTCTGTGTGGGAGCGACACCTTGGAACTCGGTTTTGAGAACCAAGATTTCAGCGAGTATGTTTTTACACACTCGTTTATGTGTAGAAACCTAGATAGAAGGTTTAGAGTACCTTCATGTACCACTTCATGTACCTTGACCCCTGACATTATTTACATATATGCCAACTTGTAGTCCACTGCTTGTATCACTGTTTATGTAACATGCTTTTTTGTCCTAGTCACTATATAAACATAAGGCAATATTTCGAATCTCAGAGCAAAAAATGTAATTCCAGGCACATGATTCAGTAAATTTTGAATATTTATTTATTTATTTTTTGCAGTTTTTGGCCGGGGCTGGGATTGAACCTACCACCTCTGGCATATGGGGCAAGCACCCTATTCCTTTGAGCCACAAGCCCCACCTGATTTTGAATATTTAAATGTGGATTAGGATTTGATAATTTTAGAGGATGGCTGGGTGCAAAAGATGTGAAAACAAATAGGATTTATATTGATATTTTTGGATTAGTTTCTTTTACACAGAATTGGAAAGGGACAGTATATTGGTTTTAATAGGGTAGGATAGAGTAATATGATATGTGCACTTTCAGACATATTAAATGGAAGATGGGTAATTCTATTGTTATATTTTCTCCTTTGTCATAGCAGATGGAGAGATGATAATTTATTGATTGAAGTAAGACAAGTGAGGAAATGGTGTTACTAAGGAGACTTCCATTAAGAATGTAATGTCTAACGAGTTTGAGACCAGCCTGAGCAAAAAGCGAGACCCCCATCTCTACTAAAAATAGAAAAACTGAGGCAAGAGGGTCACTTGAGCCCAAGAGTTGGAGGTTGTTGTGAGCTATGACTTCACGGCACTATCCAGGATGACAGCTTGAGACTCTGTTTCAAAAAAAATAAGGCAGTACCAGTAGTTCAGTAGGTATGGCCCTGGCCCCATAAACTGAGGCTGGTGGGTTCAAGCCTGGCCTGGGCCTGCTAAATGACAATGACAACTGCAACCAAAAAATAGCTGGGCACTGTGGTGGGCGCCTGTAGTCCCAGCTACTTGGGAGGCTGAGGCAAGAGAATCATTTAAGCCCAGGAGTTTGAGGTTGCTGTGAGCTGTGACGCCGTGGCACTTTACCCAGGGCGACATAGTGAGATTGTCTCAAAAAACAGACAATGTAATGTGTTTGAAGTGTAACTGTAGACGTTGATTGGTAAAGAACTGTTGTTTACATTTACATTTAAAAAGATAACTCTAATGGAATTAACATTGTATTTTTGTAAAAACTGAGGGAAAATTAATGTTTGAATTTAGAGAACTTTTACATTCAATAACATTTAGGTTACATTTATAAATCTTGTATTTGCCTTATAAAGTTTCTTGAACATGCTGGCCATTAATGTGTTCCCATCTGAACTCGTTGTCAACAGGACCCCAGTTTACATATGTAGGGATCAGTATTAGATCTGGGAAGGACTATATCCCCTAAAATCCTGCAAGAAACCTCCTAGATCAGAGTTAATGCATTCCCATTTTAGGCTAAGGGTATAGTTTTCTCTAGCACTTGTTTCATTTCTTTTCAGCCCTGTTTGAAACCTTATTTTCAGTCTTCATGCCTTATTTATGCTTAGTCTAAATTACTTTTAGTAAAACGGCATATATTGTCCTCTTGCTTAAGCATCTTTAATGGCTCTCCAGTATTTTTCTTTAATTTTTTAATGTTTTTTTAATTATATATAAAACATAAAATTGACCATTTTAACCTTTTTTTTTTTTTTTTTTTTTTTTTTGAGACAGTTTCACTTTGTCACCCTTGGCTCAAGCAGTCCTCTTGCCTCAGCCTCCCTAGTACTGGGACTATAAGCGCCTGCCACAACGGTGGGCCAATTTTTTTTTTTTTTTTAGATGGTCTCCCAGAGTGCTAGGATTATAGTTGTAAGCCACCAAGACCCACCTTTTTTTTTTTTTTGACACAGAGTCTCAAGCTGTTGCCCTGGGTAGAGTGCCGTGGCATTACAGCTCACAGCAACCTCCAACTCCTGGGCTCAAGCTATTCTCCTGCCTCCACCTCCCAAGTAGTTGGGATTACAGGCACCCGCCACAACGCCCGGCTTTATTTTCTGTCTCTAAGAATTTTTTTGGTTTAATGTTTGGTGGGCCCCAGGCTGGATTCAAATCCGCCAGCTCAGGTGTATGTGGCTGGCACCTTAGCCGCTTGAGCCACAGGCACGGAGCCAGAGTCTCATTTTGTTGCCTAGGCTAGAGTACCATGGTGGTGTCAACCTAGCTCACAAAGTCCTTAGTTCACGTGATTCTTCTTTCTCAGCCTCCAAAGTAGCTGGGACTACAGGTGCCTGCTACAACACCTGGATAATGTTTTAATAGAGACGGGGTTTCATTCAGGCTTATCTTGAATTCCTGAGCTAAAGGGATCCTTCCTCCTCAGCCTTCTAGAGTGCTAAAATTATACTCATGAGCCACCACACCCACTTATTTTAACCATTTTTTAAGTATACAGATCACTAGTATTAAATATAGTCAGCGTTCCATATCCCTTAGTTCTGCACCTGTGGATTCGCTTGACTGACTGTGGGTAAAACACTTGGAAAAACAAAATTGCATTTGTATTGTTCATATACAGAATTTTTTCATTTTTTTTATTTCCTTAAACAATACAACATAACAGCTGTTTACATAGTATCTTGTTATTACGTAAACAATACAATAACTATTTACATATCATTTACATTGTGTTAGGTATTATAAGTCTAGAAATGATTAAAAGTAGGCTATATACAAATACTATGCCACTTTATATCAGGACCTTGGGCAGCTGAGGATTTTGGTAGTGCTGCAAGTCCTGGAACCAGTTCTGTGTGGATACCAAGAGAGGACCGTACATTCACATTATTACGCTACCAACCCCACCATTTCCTAGAACTTTTTCATCATCCCAGACAGAAACTTTACATCCATTGAACAATGTTGCTCTATCTCCACTTCTCCAGAGAGAAAAAAAAAAACAAAACTCTGTACCCATCAAACAGTAACTAATCCCTCCCCACCTACTTCCGGGGTAACCACTCCTTTATTTTCTGTCTCTAAGAATTTGCTGATTTTAGGCACTTTTTTTATAAGTGAAATAAGAACAATATTTGTCTTTTTGTTTTTGACTTATTTTATTTAACATAATGTTTTCAAGGTTGAACCTTGTAGCATGTATCAAAATTCATTCCTCTCTAAGGCCGCATAAAATATTTCATTGTTTATATACACCACATTTTATTTATTCATGTGTGGATAGGCACTTAGATTTGTCCATTCTTGGCTATTGTGAAAAATGTTGCTGTGGACATTGCTTTTCAGACATTTCTCTCTGAGTTTCTGCTTTTAATTCTTTGGGATGTATACCTGAAAATGAAATTGCTGGATCATATTTTTCACAGTGGCTACATCATTTTACATGCCCACCAGCAATGTACGAGGCTTCCACTTTCTCCATATCAAGTATCATTGTGTTTTTGATTTGCATTTCTCTAATGACTGAAGTTACTGAACATCTTTTTATGTATTTACTGGTTATTTGTACATTTTCTTTGGAGAAAGTCTGTTCAAGTCCTTTTCCATTTATTTATTTATTTTTGAGACAGTCTCACTAATCCTTGGTAGAGTACTGTGTTATCACAGCTCACAGCAACTTCCAAATCCTTGGGTTTAGGCGATTTTCTTGCCTCAGCCTCTGAGTTGCTGGGATTACAGGCGCCTGCCACGATGCCCGACTATTTTTTTTGTTGCAGTTTGGCCAGGGCTGGGCTTGAACCCACCACCCTTGGTATATGGGGCCGGCGCCCTACTCACTGAGCCACAGGCACATCCCCCTTTTGCCATTTTTTAATTAGGTGGTTGGTCTCTGTGTTGCTGAGTGGTTGGAGTTCTTTATATATTCTGGATATTAATTCATTAACAGATATATAATTTGTAAATATTTTTTCCATTATATGAACTGTGTTTTTACTTTATAGTGTTCTTTGATGCACTAGTTTTTAATTTTGATGAAGTCCAATTTATGTACTCTTGTTGCCTGTGTTTTTGGTGTCAGATTCAAGAAATTGAGAGATGAAATGAAGATCTATGTCTTCATCTAAAAGAGTTTTATAATTTTAGCTGTTAAGTTTAGATGTTTGTGGACCTGCTCGGTGGTTCACACTGTAATCCTAGCACTCTGGGAGGCCAAGGTGGGTGGATGGCTGGAGCTCATGGCTTCAAGACCAGCCTGAGTAAGAGCAAGACTCCATCTCTAAAAATAGGCAGTCATTATGGTGGGTGCCTGTAGTCCCGGTTACTCCAGAGGCTGAGGCAAGAAAATAGATTGAGCCCAAGAGTTTGAAGTTGCTGTGAGCTATGATGCCAGGGCATTCTACTGAAGGTGACAAAGTAAGACTCCATCTCAAAAAAAAAAAAAGAAAGAAAGAAAGTTTAGATGTTTGATCTGTTTTAAGTTAATCTTGTTGTATAGTGTGAGGTAGGGTTCAGTTAATTTTTTGGCATGTATATACCCACTTTTGTAGCACCACTTGTTGGAAACTGTCTTTTCCCCATTGAGTGGTGTTGGCACACTTCTCTAGGCTAGAGTGCAGCAGCGTGATGATGGCTCACTGTAACCTCAAACTCCTAGGCGACTCAAGCAATCCTCCCACCTAAGCCTTCTGAGCATCTGGGATTATAAGCATGAGCCACTCTGCCCTGTTCAGAGTATTTTTTAGTAGTTGAAACATCACTTACATATAGCTTAGTCTGTCTGAGGGACTTGTTTAAGCACTTACCTTGATTTATTCAATCCTTAGAATAACCCTAAAAATTATCCCTATTTTACAGTTGAGGGGATTGAGTCACAAGAGACATTAGATGCAATAGAACCTCTGTTAGTTTACCACCCAACAGACTAACAAACTGGTCAACATAGAGAGATGGTCAACATAAGGAACCAAGCATATACTGATATGCACATGTGGTGTATGTCTAGTCTTTGAAAATTAGGTCAACTTAAGGAGGGGTCAGTGTAGGGAGGTGGTCAAGTAGGGAGGTGGTCAAGTAGGGAGGTGGTCAAGTAGGGAAGTGCTACTGTAACTTGTTTAAGCTCCCATTGGTGAATGCACTATTTGAATTGTAAAGTGCTATTCTTGCTCTTCCCCATCCTAAGGAGAAAGGAGATGCAGGTTCATCTGTCTGTATCTGCATAGAACCTGACAATTGTTGATACATGTTGCTTACAATTCTACTCACTTTGATATTATTTTTCCTACCTGTAAAATGGGAATAATAACAGGTAGTATATCCATATTGTTTAGGGAATGAAAGTAGATACTGTATGTGAATTGCATATTCTGGTAACATTTTAAAAACAAAAGTCTTCAAATTGTTACTTCTTAAATATGCCCAGATACATCTTAATGATTATAAGGAGTGCCAGTTTTGTTAAGATTTGTGGGTAAACTGTTAAGAATATACATTTTTCTCCCCAATTAAACAGTGTAATTTTTATCTTGAATTGATAAATGTATTATTTTTGTAGATAAGGGCTACCATATACTCAGTTTTCTTAAAACAGGTCTTTGTAGTTGGTTATGTGTTTTTGCTACCATCCAAGAAGGGTGCCAGTGTATATTACAATATCGAATTCTGATAGTTATGAGAGCATGCCCAAATAGTACGTTAATTATATAATGTATTAATTACATCTTGCAAAATTACCTAGGACTGAAGGTAATTTATGGAATTATAGAGTTAGCAGGTCCAGTGCTTTGTAGGAACCAGGAAGATAATAGTGAGTAAAGGAGGTAACTTTAAGAGAGAAACATATTAAAGCCCTGCAGAACATATAGTATTGTTTTGTTTTTTTAAGTAAACTTTTCATTGAAGTATAACATGTACACGAAAAAGTGCAAGAAAAAGATCATTACCAATCTCTTCCCATCTTCCAGGCTTCTTCTCACTATTGAGTTTGAACACTACAGATTAGCTTTGCCTACACTTGTACTTTATACAAATAGAATGATACAGTATTATAGTCTGGCTGCCTTTCAAAAGCATATAAATAGTTTAATCTTGGTAGTTAATTTAGAAATAACAACAATGAAAGGCACTGTGTAGGTCACTCATTGATCAAATTCTAGCTCAGTATTTGGTCTTGGGAGTTAAAAATTTAAATATGGTGACATGGGTTTAAGGGTTTTGTGAATGAGTAACGTGGTGAGTGTCCAGTGAATGCTAGTCATTTTGTGTAATTAATAGGACCAGTTTATAAATATGTCTGCCCATTAGTAAATACAATACATTTAGAAACTGCTTCCCCCCTCCACACACACACAGTATTGGTTAACTGTTTATTATCAAGAGAAACTTCCTTAACCTACATACTCATGTTTCATAGATCAGGAACACAGATCACTAACAAACTTTATGTAACTTAGGCATTTATTTCAAAATCACTTTGCACTCTGAAAGATGCTAGTCTTCTTCATCTCAAAATCTTTCATGAAATCATAATTTGTATAGAAATCTGCAGAAATTTTTTGGTTCAGCCACTGTAGACTTATACAGAGCTACAGCCCCCAGGAATACAAATAATGCTTCAGAAGACTACACATTTGAAGTTTTATTAAAGCATTGGAAACTCTGGTATTGCCTTTGGTAGGTATGTCTTCCTCACTGCTAGAGAAATGAACTGCTGAAGTTGCTTATTTTAAAGTCATACCCTGGGGGCAGCGCGTGTGGCTCAAGGAGTGGGGCATCAGCCCCATATACTGGAGGTGGCAGGGTTCAAACCTGGCCTCGGCCAACAACTGCAAAATAAAAAAAAAAAATTAAAGTCATACCCTGCTGGGCGGGGTGGCTCACACGCCTGTAATCTTAGCACTCTGGGAGGCCAAGGCGGGTGGATTGCTTGAGCTCAGGAGTTCAAGACCAGCCTGAGGAAGAGCGAGACCCTGTCTCTACTTAAAATGAAAACTGAGGCAGGAGGATCACTTGAGCCCAAGAGTTGGAGGTTGCTGGGAGCCATGACACCATAATGCTCTACCCCCCACCCCCCCCGCAATAAAGTGAGACTCTGTCTCACAAAAAAAAAAAAAAAAAAGTTGTGGCCTTTGGTGGGCAGGGGGTGGGGTGGGGGGAGAAGGGGTGTGTGTAGGAGAGCTTTTAACTATGGCTTTAGAAAACACATTATCCATTTACCAGCTGTATGCATTTATTCAAGTCACTGCTTAAGGTAGAACACTGGCTACTGTGGCAAATAGGTAAGAACAGTTAGCAAGTTAATGAAATAGAATTTATATTATGACTATAAAGGAAATTCTTAATAAGGACCTAATGTCATGCTCTCAACGAAAGCTTAAGTTGGATTTAGGATCTGCTGTTCTAGTTCAACTACTAATAGGGTTTTTGATCTTGGGCATGTTATTTAAACTTCCCTGTTCTTTCTTATCAGGTAATTGTGTTAGGTTACATCAGTTTGAAAGTTTTAGTTCTGTTGGTTTGGTTCTTTATGTGCGTTGTAGAAAGCTTGGGGTTTTCCTGCTGTGTTCTCTTTCTCTCAAAAAGCATAACTCAAAATTCCTCTTATTTATCTGTTTTGTATTTTATCTGAAAAGATAAACTTTTAGCCAAAGAAAAGATTCAGAATAGATTTTTCTTCATTTCTAAACTTCTGAACTAGATTATCTTTGGATTGTTTTACAAGATCAAAAATCCTGTATTGTGCTAAGGGCTGCTAATCAACAAAGTTCAATTCTAAAATTCAGGCATATTAGGTGCATAATATTTTGAGCTGGAAGGTCCTTGAAGAATATAGTCCTCATTTTATACAGGGAAATCAGGTGCCTTGTTTATCTTAGCTGTTGGAAATTTGTTTACCCTTGAATGTTAATCTTATTTATAATGTATCCATTCATTGAAATGATCATGTTGTGAAAGTATGCTGCTCTATATATTTGTGCTTCTTTGCTTAGTGACTTATTTTGACTTTTGACTAAAGTTCCAAATTACAATGGCTAACTAAAACTAAACAAAGGACCTAGATAAGGTTATGTCTTGAAAGGAAACAGTTATTTGCTTGTTAATTAATTGTTGTTTTGGTCTGTTTAGCTCCAAGATGGTTCTACCATATACACACATACATAATTGTGATCATGGAGAACATTTTATCTGGAGACTTCCCCTCCAAACACTACAGATTATCCCCTGGTGTGGATGTGTTGTAACTTTTTAAGCTGTAATAGAACCTCTGTAAATTGACCACCCAACAGACTGTAATAAACTGGTTGACACATACAGAGGTGGTCAACTTAAGGAACTAGGCCTTCTGTATTGATAACGTACATGTGGTGCCCATCCGGTCTATGAAAATTAGGTCAACTTGAGGCAGTCAGTGTAGGGAGGTGGTCACCTATGAAAGTCCTATGTTTTTTTTACATTGATTGCCACATAGATTATCTCCCTTTTTACTATAATATTATAAACATGTTACATTGAACTTCCTTTTCTTTTTTTTTTTTTTTTTGAGACAGTCTTACTTTGTCACCCTTCATAGGGTGCTGTAGCATCACAGCTCACTGCAACCTCAAACTCTTGGGTTCAAGAGATTCTTTTGCCTCTGCCTCCAAGTAGCTGGGACTATAGGCACCCACTACAATGCCCGGCTATTTTTAGAAATGAGGTCTGGCTCTGGCTCAGGCTGGTCTCAAACTTGTGAGCTCAAGCCATCCACCCGCCTCAGCCTCCCAGAGTACTAGGATTACAGGTGTGAGCCACTGTGCTTGGCCAGAACTTCCTTGTCTTACATATTATTGTGTGAATGACCATAATTAATTTACCCATTCTATTTTTAAGAATTTGGTTCTTTTCTTTTCTTTTCTTTTCTCTTCTTTTTTTTTTGGAGGCAGAGCCTCAAGCTGTTGCCCTGGGTAGAGTGCTGTGGCATCACAGCTCACAGCAACCTCCAACTCCTGGGCTCAAGCTATTTTCTTGCCTCAGCCTCCTAAGTACTGAGACTACAGGCACCCACTGCAATGCCTGGCTATTTTTTGGTTGTAGTCATTGTTGTTTGGCAGGCCCAGATTAGATTCAGACCTGCCAGCTCTGGTGTATGTGGCTGGCCCTTAGCACCTTGAGCTACAAGCACCGAGCCTTGGTTAGTTTTTTCTTTTTGACTACTAGAAATATTACTGCAAATAATATTTTCTCAAATGCTCTAAATTGATCATTTCTGTTGACTGTATTTCCTAGGAATTGTCATAGGTCTGGCTTTAGCACAGTTACACCCCACCCCACCCCAGAAAAAAAAAATGGTTGCATCATGTGCACTGTGTCTAACAGTATGTGAAATTTCATTGCTCCACCTTCTGAACAATACTCCATTCCTGTTTTAGCTATTTTGGTGAAGTTTGTTTTAATTTGCATTTTCTTGGTTTCCTTACCGACTAATGTAGTAGAATGCCTTTTCTACTTTGTAGAAAGTCTTTATTTACCAACTGAATAGGCTTATTTGTCAAGTACCTATTCAAGAGTATATCCATTTTTCTTTTGGGTCTCAGTCTTGTTATTAGTTTCTAGGAATTGTTTACATATTAAAAGTACCCATTCTTTGATATGTTCTGTAAATATTTTTCCCACTCTTAGAGGCATCATTTAATAAATAAAAGGTCTTAACTTATTCTAGGTCATAAAATATATTCCTGTATGCTAATTTATTCATTTAGTTTAATGCTTTTTGTATTTTATTTAATAAATCTTTGCTTAGCTTAGGGTTTTGAAAGTGTTTTTTGTATCTTTTCCTAAAACGCTTATTATTAATATTTCAACTCTTACATTAGCTCTGCAGTCCACCTGGAATTGGTTTTGTTTTTTTGGATGGTATGAAGTAGAGGTCAAGATTCATTCTTTTTCATATATGACCATCCATTTGATCCAACACTAATTATTAAAATGACTATCCTTTCCTCATTGCACTGCTGTGTCAAGATTTTTGTAAATCAGGGTGCTATATGTGGGATGAATCTGTTTCTGGGCTGTTCTTTTTATATTAGTTGGTTTGTTTATCTTTGTACCAGTACTGTGTACTCCTAATTAATAAAGTTTTGTTATAGCTCTTAATATCTGGTAATGTATTTTCTGTAGCTTTGATCCTTAAAGTGGCTGGAGCTCCCCTTGGTATTTCCTTATAAATTTAAATTTGTTACTTTTTTTTCTGGAGACAGAGTCTTACTTTCTTGCCACCTATTGAGTGCTGTATGTTGTCACAGCTCACAGCAAACTCAAACTCTTGGGCTCAAGTGATCCTCTTGCCTCAGCCTCCTGAGTAGCTGGGACTACAGGCACCCACCACAACACCTGGCTATTTTTTTTTTTTTTTTTTTAATGGGGGGCTTGCTCTTCCTTAGGTTGGTCTCGAACTCATGAGCTCAGGTGGTCACCCACCTTGGCCTTCCAGAGTGCTGGGATTACAGGTGTTTAAATTTGTTACTTTCTCTAAGAAAACCTGGGATTTTATATGTACTCTAAAGATCAAATTAAGGAGAATCGATATCTTGGCAACACTGAGTTTTCCAATTCATAAGCATAGTATATTCCTACCATTTGTTTAGGTTTTCTTTAATTTCTCTTACTGAGAACAAGGCTGGAAGACTTAACACTATTAGACATGAATAATTTCTCTTTTCTTATTAAGGCAGTATGGTATTGGTACAAGTGGATTTAAATAACCAGTATAAAAGATTAGACAATTGAAAGCCAGAAATATCAGTGTTCATTTTATGTTTTAATTGAAAAAGTGTTTTGAATATAAATAAGCACAATCTTTGTTATCTTAATGTCTCTTCTCTCTTTCTCACAGGTGTGGACCATGTTTGAGGATTGCCCCAGCGTTCAGTTCTATGAGTAATAAATATCCACAGGCTGTTTTCTTGGAAGTAGATGTACATCAGTGTCAGGTAAGGGAGAAAAGTCTTTTTTTTTTTTTTTTTTTAATTTACTTCCAAATCAATTTGAAATCCAACATTAATTCCCTTCATTTATCTCTTTATGCACATAGTACTTATTCCTTTGAAGATAGGAAGATGTTATGTTGACATGATTTTACAGATGTCATTATGGCTGCATTAGTTAAGAAGGGTAGCACATTATTAATTGCTTCAGGTTTGTATTATCTAGTATCCTTCTGAAATAAAACTAATATGTCATTAAACTAATGGTCACCTGGTAGTTCTATATTTTACTTTCTTTTTCTTTGCAAATCTAGAATTGTATCTTCTGTTACCGTGGCATAGGCTGATGATTAAGCCACGGGAAGGAGTTCTTGGAGTAGTGTGTTTTGAATTGATCAGTTTGTAATCTTAACTTCAAAGCCTCATACTCATCTGAAAATTTAAAATGTTGATTAGCCATACTGTTGTCAATAAACAGCCCTGATTAGTTGGAATGGTATATGAGTGACAGTTTAGTATTTGCATATCTAGAACTGTGATCTTTTTTACATTTCTGAATGTAGAAAAAATTTTAAAATAATTAGTTTGTTAGTAGTTTGAGAATTTGGCGTAAATTTCAGTACTTATGTCACATTATTGGACTGCATCACACAGTCTGTATTTTAAATATGCACTATCTCTAATATGAAAATGCTTTTTTCTGGAGCCTTGCCGTCTGGTACATTATAAAGGTGGCAAATCGAAATTGAGATGTGCTGAAAGTATAAAATGCACATCAGATATTAAGGATAAAAGAATGTACAGTATTACATTATTTTTATGTACATTATGTTGAAAATGCATTTATTAGGTTTACTAGTACTACTAAAATTGATTTTACTTGTTTCTTTCTACTTTTTTATTATGAATACCAGAAAAGTTTTTTTTTTATTGTTGTTTTTTTGTTCTTTGTTTTTGCTGAAACAGTGTCTTGCTTTGTTGTCTGAGTTAAAATGCAGTGGCATTATCATAGCTTACTGGACCCTAAAACTCCTGGACTCAAGCAGTCCTTCTGCCTCAGCTTCCTAAGTAGCTGGGACTGGCAGAGATGTAGCACCACACCGACTAATTTTTTTTGTATTTTGTAGAGATGGGATCTTGCTATGTTGTCCAGCAGGTCTCAATCTCCTAAGCTCAAGTAGTTCTCTTGCCTTAACCTCCCAACATGCTAGGATGATAGGGGTGAGCCACCATATGCATATGTAGCTCACATGTGTCTTACGTTATATTTCTTGTGGACAGCAGTTTTATGAAAGATCAGTCATACTTTTTCCACTTAGGCTTAGAGAAGACATCCTATGTTATCTTTATGTTCTTTTTCTTAAGATAGTGCCTTTTCATAGTATTTCAATATATAAGGCAACACTTTTACTTTACTGTTTCTTTTATACTTGTCATAAAAAGTTTAAACCAGAATAGTCAATTATTAGGTTATTAGGTAATTTCCATTCATTAGTTAGTCTTATAAAATTCTGGAGATAGGGCAGGATTTAAAAAGATAGCTCTTACAGTGTGTTTGATAGGTGACCAGTTGTTACTTCTGTAAGAGTAAAAATGGGGTGATGTTTGCATTACAGAAGACATTTCCTCCTTTTCATAGGCAGACTGGCTACTGCTTTTTTTTTTTTTTTTTTCTTAAGAGACAGAGTCTCACGTTTTCACCCTCGGTAGAGTGCTGTGACATCACAGCTCACAGCAACCTCCAGCTCCTGGGCTTAGGCAATTCTCTTGCCTCAGCCTCCCGAGTAGCTGGGACTGCAGGCATCCGACCCAACACCCCGAGTAGCTGGGACTATAGGTGCCCGCCACAACACCCGGCTATTTTTTTGTTGCAGTTTGGCCGGGGCTGGGTTCGAACCTGCCACCCTTGGTATATGGGACTGGTGCCCTACTCACTGAGCCACAGGTGCTGCCACTAGTGCTTTTTAGATGTATTCTTTATCCTAACTGCAATGGTTGGTGTTGACTGATCAGTACCTTTCTTGGTTAGTCCTGAGAAATACTCTCTAAGTGTAAGAGAGCTGTGTGGAAGTACATTTTCTGTATTGGAAGCTAATTGTTACACTGGATGAAGTATCTACCAGTAAAATTGATAAAAATGTTGGGGCTATTTTTCATTGTGGATATAAGGCTAATATGTCTATGCCTCAATTAGGAATAGGCCTGCTTTCTTTTAAATAATTCAGAATATAATATTTTACATGTTTTTAGTTCACATTTATGATATAAAGATGTAGAATGAATGTTCAGAGTGGTTTAAGATTTAATTCATAATACTGTCTAACTTGCCAATTCTAGGGAACAGCTGCCACCAATAATATATCAGCAACACCTACATTTTTGTTTTTCCGAAACAAAGTAAGAATTGATCAGTATCAAGGAGCAGATGCTGTGGGATTAGAAGAAAAAATCAAGCAGCACTTAGAAAACGACCCTGGAAGCAACGAGGACACAGATATTCCAAAAGGCTATGTATGTGAACTGAAAAGTGGCCTCCTGATAGAGTATCTTGCATTGGTCATTATTTGGTTAAAATGAAATCGACTATGTTTCATGTTTTATCTCTTATTAATTCAGTATTCATATAAGAACTTTCAATCTGAATTTATTAGCTGATTATTGAGTCTTGTCTATGTGTCTGTTAATCATAACATCATAAACTTTTTTCTCAGTTTTTCCTAATTTTCTTAACCATTGCTTGTTTATCTGTTTTCTGAACTATTTTAATAGCCATCTTTAAATTCTTGTTTTATATTTTTTTCATAAAAAGTATGTGCATTAGAAAAATTTTCCACTTTTTGATAGTTATGTAATTGACTTGCATATTTTATTTGATTTTTAAAAATTTATGTATTTATTTTTGACTCTTGCTCTGTTTGCCCAGGCTGGAATGCAGCAGCAAATCATAGCTCACTGCAGCCTTGGACAGGCTCAGGAGATCTTGTCCCCATTAGCTTGTGTACTGTGCCGGCTGTTTTTTTGTTTGTTTTTTTTTTTTGTAGAGATGGGATCTTGCTATGTTTCTGGCTAGGTTGATCTCGAACTCCTGGCTTCAAGAGATCTTACACTTCAGCCTTACAAAGTGCTGGGATTACAGGCATAAGCCACTGTGCCCAGTTTGACTTGTAAATTTTAGTTAATTACCTTTACATACTGACCTCCCTTTTAAATGTATTCCCTCTTTCATGGTCTTCTATTCAGAAAAAGTCTAATTATTGATTTTGTTTTAGAATTAAATGTGATTTAGTGTGACGTGTGTTAACTAAGTTATAAGAATAAGTTATCATTCTAAATCTAAGTTAATAAGAGTAAGTTATCATTTTAAATGCTAACCTGAAGGTTTAGAAACTTAAAGGATTTGAAAACAACATAGTTCAGTTTATTATAATGTAGCTTCTTTACCATCTGAGAGCTATTCTGGAAGGAAGCAAAATTCAGAAGTGGTATTTCATAGTAGCAGATTTGTTTACCCTGCATACTAAAATATACATATTAATATTTCTTAATGTTTCTGGTGATATTATTGCACTGCTGGATCAAAGAATAAATTTTTTAAACATACTACGTCACATTAAAGCTAATACATTAAACAAAGTGTATCAAGTATTTGAAAGCAGATCTGTGTCCTGGGACTACCAATTCTTTCTCCAAGCCCTTTAAATTCATGCTGAATAAAGAGAAACTATAGTGCAGTTAGTATAAGACATTCTTTTTGTGTTTAGGAGGTGAGGTGTCAAAAAGTTTTATAATGTGATACTGGCAGTACTTATTTTAAGTTAGGGAAGTACAACTGGTGTTTGTTTAAAATAGACTTGTAAATAGAAGATATAATACGCAATTAGAAAGAATGAACATGTCGTTTAAGTCAGAGATGTGATTCCCTCCCTTTTGGAAAATTGTGGCAATCATTTAACATGTAAATTGTGTGTTTACATTTTTGTATGTTTTTCCTAAGGGTATTTGCATGAAATTGTGTTATGAGCACAGCAGCCTACTGACTGCTTAACTATAGGGACTTTGTATATCATCTAAGTGTGATATCAATGTTTTGGCCTTAGGTGGGAATCAAGCAGGACAATATCAAGTGTTAGGAAATAAAAATGAAGCATCCATACAAATGTTATGGATAAAATGTGAAAAGCTATTATAAAAACATTTTCATGGCCAGGTGCAGTGGCTTATGCTTGTAATCCTAGCACTCTGGGTGGCGGAGGCTGGTGGATTGCTTGAGCTCACGAGCTTGAGACCAGCCTGAGCAAAAAGTGAGACCCCTGGGATGGCGCTTTGTGGCTCAGTGAGTAGGATGCCGGTCCCATATACTAGAGGTGGCGGGTTCAAACCTGGCTCTGGCCAAAAACTGCAAAAAAAAAAAAAGTGAGACCCCTGTCTCTGCTAAAAAATACAAAAACTGAGGCAAGAGGATCACTTGAGCCCAAGAGTCGGAGGTTGCTGTGAGCTGTGATGCCACGGCACTCTACCCAGGGTGAGAGTTTTAAGACTTTGTCTCAAAGTCTTAAAAGTTTTCATGTGGTATTCATCCAGACATTGAAGTTTTGAACTAGTTACATCTTATAGCATTATGAAATATTTAAGACTGGTATTGTCTTCCCCCCCCCAAAAAAAAAAATCATTATTCTTAGAATGTAAAATAGAAGCCTGATGGGAGTAAGAGTTGATGAAAACCTTTATCTTAAGTAAGTTACATAAAAGCATTGCAGAAATATATTGACAATTTTTTATAAAATTGTAGATTTCTTAGAAGAGTTTGAGTCATTATTTTTTAACACCCCAAAGCTCTTCATGATCTCCAAATATGCAGAAATGTCATTAGACAAAATTTAGCACCCATTTATTCATAATGCATTCAATTGAATCTTTTTTTCTTTTTCTTTTCTTTTCTTTTTTTTTTTTTTTTTTTTGAGACACAGTATCACCGTGTCTATGTTGCCCTCGGTAGAGTGCTGTGGAATCACAGTTCATAGCAACCTCTAACTCTTGGGCCTAAGTGATTCTCTTGCCTCAGCCTCCGAAGTAGCTGGGACTATTGGCACATGACACAAATGCCCCGCTACTTATTTAAACTTTTTTTGTTAATAGTTGTCGTTGTTTAGCAGGCCCAGGCTGGGTTCGAACCGCCAGCCTTGGTGTATGTTGCTGGTGCCCTACTCACTGAGCTATGAGAGCCACCCTCAGTTAAATCTTAGTAGGGAACACTATAGGCATTCCCACTAAAGTTAAAAACAAGTCAAGAGCATGACTACTAGCACCACAACTCTGACATCGTGTGGGACATATGGAAGTATCAGAGTATTAAGAAATCCATAAGCTGACTGACTGTAGATTAAAAGAGATTTAAGAGATTTATTACTTCTATATATACTTTTATGCTTTGGGGATCTTTATTCTGAGTCTAATAATTTAACTCTAAAACATTTACGAGGCAGTTGAGGAAATTTGGATGTTGATGATATTTAATGGTATTCAGGTGTTATTGTTTTAATTTTGATAATACTGAATGTTTTAAAAATAATGTTCTTATATCTTAGAAACTCACACTGATATATTTGTGAATAAAATAAAAGATGTCTAAGATTTACTTCAAAGTAATCAGGAGGAGGATTAGGACATAGTGCAGGGGGGTAAAGTGAAACAAGAGTGACTGTGAGTTGACTATGACAGGGTGGCGGGCACATGGCTTTCACTAGATTATTCTGTTTGTGTATGTTTGAGCTCATAATGAAACATTTTAAGTCCTTGTTTGCTACTTACCTTTAACCTCTTCATGATTAAAGGTTATTTTAATTTGCATATTTCCTATTGTAAAACACTGCTATAAAAATATATATGTCCACATTTTATAATTTTATCAAGTAGGCCAAGATTAGATTTGGCTTTAATAATTAGTAGTAGATCTCAGTCAGAAAATCAAATAAAAGGACTATAATAGGAATTCTTTTTATTTATATTTTTTAGATATAGTCTTACTTTGTTGCCCTCAGTAGAGTGCTGTGGCGTTACAGCTCACAGCAACCTCCAGCTCTTGGGCTTAGGCAATTCTCCTGCCTCAGCCTCCCCAGTAGCTGGGACCACAGGTGCCCGCCACAATGCCCAGCTATTTTTTTGTTGCAGTTTGGCCAGGGCTGGGTTTGAACCTGTCATCCTCGGTATATGGGGTTGGCTCCCTACCCACTGAGCCACAGGCACCACCCTAGGAATTATTTTAAAAGAGAAGTTTTCTTTAAAGTTGCTTAATTTAGAGAGGATTACAGAATTAAATTTTTCTTAACATTTTTATACTAATTTCAAGTGCTTTGTCTAAAATCTTGATTTAATTTTCTTTAGATGGATTTAATGCCTTTTATTAACAAAGCTGGTTGTGAATGTCTTAATGAAAGTGATGAGCATGGATTTGACAACTGTTTACGAAAAGACTTGACCTTCTTGGAATCTGACTGTGATGAACAGGTAATTGAATACTTAAACTGAAGCATGTAGGGATTATCACTGTGGATGCCTCCTCTTGTTTCTTCTTCTTGTTCCATCTCATGGTTTATCTCTCTCCTTCCCAGATGATCAGTTCTTCCTTTCCCTTTTGTAGCCTTCAGTTTGACTCCTTTTCTCTCTTCTTCTGTGTGGGCTGCCAAGTGCACTAAGGAAAATAGCAGAGCTCTTAGATTGGGCCCACTGCTGAGTTGAGCTGTTACTACTGTTTGATCCTTTTGTTCACCCTTGGAGCCTTCCATACTTTTTTCCCAAAATAAGTTTGTGTCTGAGAAATAGAGATTAATTAGGTGAGCACTCCCTGTGTGGCTAACTCCTTGCTGTCAGATATAAACCTGTACAGTATTGTATTCCCGATGTTTCCCTGCACTGCCAGTGTCACAGAGGAAGTAGGGTCTTATCTCCTTATTTAAGCCATCTTTATCTTCAATCTTGGCTATAATTATCCTTAATTCACTATTTCATTGTCTCTAGTTTGCCCCGTTTTGGTTCATCTTCTACATGGTCACGAAAGTTATTTTTCTAACATAAATTTGAATGTTTCTTTTCTTAAAAGAGTGAAATGATTCTTCATGGGCTTCAGGAAGAGGACTGACTTGATCTGTTTCTAGCTTTCAAGCCTCATCTCCTGCCCTTCGCTTGTGGTTCAGTTCCCCACACATCATGCTTGCTATTTTTCACACACTATTATGGATCAAATACAATGAGCCTTGGTATAACCAAAGACAATAGCATAGTTATTTTCTTAGGCAGACAGACCCCACTATTATTCTGAAATCATAAATCCAAACCCTTTCTTTGCTTTAACCAGAGCCAACTTATTGTATAGCTTTGAAAGTATCATTCACATCGTGTTTTTTGTAAATGGGGCTTAAAATAATTTTAGATGCATGTCAGCAGGACTGGCTACAGCCTTCCCAACATGTTCCTGCCAGGGAGTCTTCCTAGGGTAGGTGCATAGGGACTTAACACAAATTCAGTTTTGACTGGAAAGATGATTGAACGAAGAACTCAATTTCTGAAAGACAGGCATTCTTACAGTTTTATATCCCAGTTGCCTTTTGTGGCCTTCCAGATTTAATTAGTCAAATAAGTGTGGGATGGAGTTTTGGAGGTTAAGAGTCTTCCAGTTCTTCTGAGTTTTGGATCAGAGTTCATTTGAGGGCTAAGCTCTCTGCATAACGTGTGCATTGATTCCAGATTTGTCGAATGACGTGGCTAGCTAGATGCTTGACAAACCATCCTAGAATATGTTAAGCTGGCTTTAATAATGTGGTTTAAATTTTAATTTGGAAATTTTGTTGGATTTGTTGGAAAGCATATTGCTTGCCATTTTATACGTCAAAATACCATAGGTTCTTATGTATAGTTTTATTATTTAGTTCATTAAAGGTTTTTTTTTTTTCCCCATCCCCTTATATAAATAATTGATGGTGGGATTTCTCAAATGTCAATCTAACAACTACTTTGAAGTTACTTATTTTTCATATCACATCGATTTTGTTGCATGAATTAGATTTTTTTTTTTTTGCCTGTGTTATTTTAGTTCTACCTTAGTGGTTTGTGTATTGAGGTGTTCAAGAGCCATTTTAAAATGAAACTATTTTCTCCACAGCTGCTTATTACTGTGGCATTCAACCAACCTGTTAAGCTTTATTCCATGAAATTTCAAGGGCCAGATAATGGTGAGTAAAGGGTACCTTTTTTTTTTTTTAAACTAACTTCCTGTTTTGTAGAACTGTTAGTGTATATTTAAAACTTTTTCTTGTTTTAGGAAAGAGTGAAATTGTTGGAACAAAGCAATGATACAATTAAATGGATAAATGATATGAGTTTATGAGATACTGAAGGCAAGAACTTCCCAAAAATATGTATAGCAAGAAAGAGGGAACTTTTATTTTGATTCTAAACTTTATTTTAAAATTTGATTCTTCTTAATTTGAAAACTGCTAAATCCTTTTTTCCAACACTTATTCTAAAACTTTAGGTTCTAAACAGCCATTTTTAGAATCAAAACTGAGAGATTTCTATTAAACCCCTTTTACTTTAAATGATAAAACTGAAATTCTAGATCTTACTTGCTCTCTATTAATAATATCCTTTCCTTTATATCTCTGTATATACACATAACTGTACAGATTTAGAATTTATATTTCTGTGAAATAAAGAACTCTGCCTTTTTGTGTGTGTTTCTTTTATCCTTTTTTTTTTTGGCAGGGGGAGAAGTATGGGAATAGGGACTAGAGGTTTGGTTTTTTAAAAGTGATTGGGAGACACAGCCAAGGCCTTATTTGTCTGGTAGCATTTTCTTATCATTTGTTACTCTAAATTTTCATGTTAATAACTTTTATTAATAAAATTATGCTTTTATCTGAAAATAGGAAACATAAGCAAATGCTGTAGAAATGAGTCTAATATTCTTTAATCACAAAATATGGGTTTTAAATTGTGCCCTGAAGTTAAAGGAATTAAGACATTTTATGTGTGTGGTCTTAGCACTGAGTGGATCCTCATCTAATTCCAGAGGTGAAATTTGGCAAGTTTTATTATTCCATTTTGCTGTGTGTCGCTGATAATGCTTTCTTCCTAAATAACAAAACGTACCAATTACTGGAAACTGTAAAACCTAGTTCAAGTGCTATTTCTTGTATGAAACTTTTTGTTACCTGTTTTGTACTAACAGACTCCATTCTTGCTTTCTTTTTTTTTTTTTAAGAGACAGTGTCTCACTTTATTGCCCTTGGTAGAGTGCCATGGCGTCACACAGCTCACAGCAACCTCCA
>CAUYPK010063722.1:0-11174 GCA_963574355.1 Loris lydekkerianus | reverse complement strand
TCAGAATTTTCTCCTTCATATTAACTTTAGTGAAATTGATTATGATGTGTCTGGGGGATGTCTTATTCGGGTTGAGTTGTGCTGGAGTTCTGAAACTGTCTGCTATCTGAATTTCAGAATCTCTTGGCATATCTGGAAAGTTCTTCATAATCTCATGGAGAAGAGACTCTGTGCCTTGTGTAGCCACTTCATCACTTTCCAGCATCCCTATAAGATGAATATTGGTTTTCTTCGAATTATCCCAGAGCTCTCTGAGAGAGTGGTCTGTTTTTGCTCTCCATTTCTCTACCTCTTTGAGGATTTGCGAGCGTTCGAAAGCTTTGTCTTCAATGTCAGAAATCCTTTCTTCTGCTTGCTCCATTCTGTTACTGAGGGATTCTACTGTGTTTCTCAGATCTTTGAGGGATGCAACTTCTTGTCTCAATGTTTCAAAATCTTTGGTCATTTGATCTTTGGATCCGTTGAATTCTTGAGATAACTTTTGGAATTCTAATTCGATCTTATTTGCTATCCAGATCCTGAATTCAATTTCTGACATCTCAGCTATTTGTGCATGAGGTCTTGTGCTGTTTCTGCCCCATTGATCCTTGGGGGAGTTGATCTACTCTGATTGTTCATATTGCCAGAGGTTTTTTGTTGATTTCGCCTCATGATTGTTTTTCACCGTTGCCTCTGGCCGTCCTCAGAGTTGGGGAGGTATCTCTCCAAGATTAGACCCCAGCGGGATCACTCTATTGTTGGTGGATCTTTGTAGGGAGTGACCCTGTGTAGTTCCTCTGGGGCTTGTCTAGCTAGGGAGTTCTGGTTGTGGAAGCAGCTCTGGTGTGTGACACACCTGGATCCAGCAACAGGGGTGGAGGTGGTGTGCACCAGGTGGTGTTCTGGGAGTGCCTGGCTCCCAGTGATTTTGGCACAGAGAGCCCAAGGCTCCAGCAGTCTCTGGCCAGGAGAAGGCTCTGCACAGAGGCAGGGAGGGCTCCAGAGGGCACGCAGCTACCAGAGTCCCTGGCCAGATGAACGGGGTAGTGTGGAGGCTGGGAGGACATAGGGGGGAGGACGCAGGGTTCCGTGGCTCCCATAGTTCCTGATCAGGGAATGCGGAGGCCTGGTGGGTGTGGGTCACTGGTTGGGGGTCGCTGCACAGCTCTTATGGAAGTCTGGGCGGTGCCAAGCCCAGGAGTTTGAAGTTGCTATGAGCTGGGACGTCACTGCACTCTACCCAGGGCAACAGTCCAAGGCTCCAGTGTGCCAAAACCGTCTCACTCTGCCCCTAAGGATTAAGGCTGTAAGGCAGCCCAGACCGCGCCTTTAGCCTGCTCAGGGACTAGGTTACTTTGTCCCGCCCGATCCTTGCTCTGGGACCCTGAGGGTAAGCTTGCTGGGGCAATTTTTTCACAATGGCTTCCTGCACTCAGCTCAGTGGCTCAGTCTGGGGCCCCAGACAATGCCCAAAGTTCTCCACACTCCTGCTTAAGCTCTCCCCAAGATAGCTCAACTGAGCGCCAAGTCCAAGAACACCAAAACAGTTCACAGGTAAGGCCTTTCCCTTCTGCAGTCTTTCTGCTGCTTGTACTCATGGTTGCCAGGCTGATTACGTGGATCGCACACATGCAACCACTTGGCAGTTTTCCACTGTTTTTGTCCTCCTCCTAGGGTCTAGAAGTCCCTTGCTGGCTCCCTGTATCCTCAAAAGGATGATCACAGGCAGATCCCACCAGCCAAAGACGCCTGGAGTCTTGTCTCCCCAGACTCACAGTGCCCAGTTGCAGGGACGCTGTTACTCAGCTGCCATCTTTAATCAGGGCTGGGGCAACTGGGTCCCTCTCTGCGTCGTCGCCGTCCCTGTCCTCGGCCGCTGCCGCCTTGGGCTGCTTGTTAGGTCCGCGTGGTGTGGCTCGGGCGCTTGGCCCCTCCCTTGTCTTCCGTCCGCTCCTGTTCCTGGCGAGGGCAGCGGTTACATGGGCGGATGGTGGCCCAGGGGCTCCCGCGGCGGCTGCAGAGCTGCTGTGCTTGCTCAGGCTGTGGCTGCTGCTGCAGGGCCCAGCACCGCTTTCACCTTCACCCTCGCCCCGGCTCCAGAAGGCTCTCTGTCTTCCAGGCCGCGCCACTCCCCGATCCCTTAGCCCCGCTCCTGGACCCAGCCCGGTTTTTTTTTTTTTTTTTTTTTCAATTTTTAATCACCTATCTTCAAGTTCAGATATTCTTTTTCTGCTTATCAAGTCTGCTATTGAAGCTCTGCCTTGTATTTTTTAGTTTACTCATTGAATTCTTCAGCTGCAGTACATATATTTGGCTTTTTTTCTGCAGTTTTTGGCTGGGGATGGGTTTGAACCCACCACCTCCAGCATATGGGGCTGGCGCCCTGCTCCTTTGAGTGCCAGGTGATTCTCTAAATAATTAATCTTTGTTCAATTTCTCATTCATGTCAGAAATTGTTTTCCTGATTTTGCTGAGTTTTCTACTTGTACTTTTTGGTATCTCATTGTTTTCTTAAGATCACTGTTTTGAATTCCTTTTCTGGTAATTCACTGAGTTCAGGCAATTCGTAAGATTCCTTTCATGGTATCTTATTTCCTTGCTTTTTCATGTTCCTTGTGTCTCTGCATTGGTGATCTATGCACTTGGTGGAACTACTGCCTCTTCCAAGCTTTTTAGAGTGGCTTTTGTAGAGTAAGACTTTCACCAGCATAATTTGCCAGTTGGGAAGGATGTGGTGACTGTTTCTGTACAAGCACAGTGACACAGTCTTCATGCAGCTTCTTTAGCTGCCTTCAATGTCAGCTATAACTGTGGGTGCCTCAGCGGCCTAGGCTGTAGAAATTTCGGGTGGTGTCAGTGGCATAGGTTGTTAACATCTTGGGTGTCAAGAGCTTTGGGGTTCTCCTATTTTTGTTTTCCTCAAAGGGGAGCATTAGTCAAGGAGATCTCTCTTGGTCTCAGATCTATCTATAAGTAGATACATCTGTTCCTGGTACAGATGATTAGAGCAGCTGTGGGGCTAGGGTCCAAGGCTTCAGGTCTTGTCAATCTAATTTGGCACCTGAGTCTTGGAGTGAAGGCTGAATGTAGGCTGCTCAGAACCAAGGTCTCTGCCTCTGAGACACTCCCTAGCAGCTTGGGTCTAGGTGGCTGACTTGTACCCCTGGGGACAGGGCACAGCACTGGCCTGACTCTGGAGAACATGGGAGTTCTGTGGAGGTATGGGTCCAAGTAGCAGGGTACAGTTGCATTTTAGGAACCTGAGCCAGTAGGGCTCAGTGGCAGCTCAGATCCCAGAGGACGAGGCTCTGCAGTAGTGACTCTAGTCTCCTGGGTGGAGGGGCTTAGCAGTATCACAGACACTGTGAGGCCAGGTGCAACAACGTCAAGTACCTCACAATTACGGAAACCAGCTGCTGTTTGTGTCCTAGAGACAGGCAGTGAATAGCACAGTGATGACTCATTCCCCAGGGAGAAGTGTTTCTTAGCTGCTCAGACTGTAGGAGGCTAGTCCAGTTCCAGGGAAGCAAGGTACTAGAGTTGCCCTGGCCTGTAGGGCAGGGTGTTCACTGCCATTTTCTCTGGGATGTGGGTACTATGTCAGCTTGGCCTGGGATGCCCAACTACTCACCTTAGCCAAGGCACCACTTTCCTAGGGGGCAATATTTTGCTTCAGCTTACACTTGGGGCATGGCTGTTCTGGGTGGCTCAGGCACATCCTAGTGTACAGGATCCAGGGCACTGCTTCAGCTCTGGCCCTTGGAGGAAGGATGAGGGGCAGTAGAACAGTTCCATTTCTGCTTGCCCTTGCTCGCAAGGGTGTAACAATTGCTTGCATCTCAGCTTGGGGATATTAGACCAGCAGGCAGGGTTGGTGGTTTGGCAGCAGCTTAGCTTCAGGGATGAATGGATACTGGGACTACTTGCCCTCAGAGCGAGATACACTCTTGCTGTAGTTCCAATAGGCTGTAGTGCATTAGTTGTCCAGGGCACAAGGGTTGGGGCACAAGGTAGATTCCTTCTCTGTGGGGAGCACAGACAGTGGACTCCAGGCAACTTTCATCAGCTGGGCTTTGTGCTTCTGAGAACTGCAGAGACCCCACTGGTGAGGTCTTTAGGTGTCTAAGGTATGGACTGGGGTAGCTAGGATCTTCTTGCTTACTTCCTTGCTGTAGGGAGAAGTTCCTCTTGGTTTCCTGCTGATTCTGATTGGAGGACAGGATGGGGAGGACTGGTATTTCCTTCTTTTTCATGTGGTCATTCTGAGTTTCTGATACATTCCATTGCTTACCCTCAGCTATTTTCATTAAAATGTGGTTGTTAATTTGCTATTCTGAATTCTTTGTGAGGAAGATGAACACTAGGTTGGTTGTCTTCTAAAACATACTTTCCCCTTCATCTTTAATCACTGCGAGAGGTAAGCTATTAACACTAATTAGAGTTACTTCAGCTTTGTTTCTAGAGAAAAAAGTTGAAAACAAGAGCAGTAAAGAGCATTTTGATGGGATATTAAGGAAACACACGATAGGACATCCTTATGTGGAAATCCTGGGTCAATAATTCTTTTGACAAACTGCTAGGATTGTACTGCTGATTATATACCAAAAATCAAAAGTATTTCAACTTCAATCATAAGCAACTAAGGAAAATAAGGCACATGTTTATTTTAAACTGATGCTCTGATATAAAAGGATATTTTCTTTTCGTTTTTTATTGTTTGGGATTCATTGATGGTACAAAGAATTAGGTTACCCTGATTGCATTTGCTAGGTAAAGTCCTTCTTGTAATTGTGTTCCACCCCCTAGAGGTGTGCCATACACTGTGACCGTGCCATCCTCTTCCCTCCTCCCCTCTCCATTTCCTTCATTCCCCAACCCCCACCTTGTATTAGATCATCTATTGCCTTCATATTAGAATTGAGTACATTGGATTCTTGCTTCTCCATTCTTGTGATACTTGACTAAGAAGAATGTGTTCCAATTCAATCCAGGTTAATACAAAAGATGTAAAGTCTCCGCCTTTTTTAGTGGCTGAATAGCATTCCATAGTATACATATACCAGTTTGTTAATCCATTCCTGAGTTGGTGGGCATTTAGGTTCTTTCCACATTTTGGTGATTGTAAATTAAGCTGCAATTGAATTTTTTCTTTAATTTATCTAATGAAAAGAACAAGTAAATTCAATATTACTGGTTTGACGGTCTAAAGCCAAGCTTTCTGACTTTATTTTTAAAAGTATTTATTTATTTCCTTTTAGATATACGGTCCGACTGTATTGCCCAGGTTCAAGCACCACAACATGGTCATACTTCACTACAGCAGCCTCAAACCCCTGGGCTCAAGCAATCCTCCTGCCTCAGCTTCCCAAGTAGCTAGGACTACAGGTATGCATCAGCACATCTGTACTTTTAAAACAATTTTTTTTTTAAAATAGATTGGGTATCACTATATTGCTCAGGGTGTTCTCAAACTCCTGGCCTCAAGTAATCTTCCCAACTTGGCCTCCCAAAATGGTAGGATTACAGGTATGAGCTACTATACATGGCTGACTTTGAACTTTTGACTTAATTAAAATAGTTTTTGTTCATTGATGGTTTTTTGGTCTTTTGATGGTCTTTTTCCATTTTAAATAAGACTAACACCATGATTATTGAAAAAAATCAAGTTATATTTTTAATGAAATTTAAAAAGAAGAGATCTCTTCATGTACTAGTCCACAAAGGCTCAGTATTTAGAAAGACAATGTTAAAAATAGCTAAAGCCTAGTTTTTCTTAATGTTTTTCTCCTATGTACTCTCTGAGTAATATTTCATTATTTCTTCTTCTGTGTTTTTTGCTCTTCCTGTCAGCTAATCATAGCATCCTGTTGTAGCTAAATTTATTTCTGGATACTTGAAAAGTAATGGTTTGGTACTGTAGTTTATAAGTATATTGTCATGAACATTATTCATTAGTAAAAGAGAAAGTGTGTAATATAATTTGTTTTGTAGGTCAAACTAAAGTTACTGTTGATGGATAAAAAAATGTAATTTCTTTCTTTCTTTTTTATTTTTTTTTTGAGACAGGGCCTCAAGCTGTTGCACTGGGTATAGTGCGGTGGCATTACAGCTCATAGCAACCTCCAACTCCTGGGCTTAAGTGAGTCTCTTGCCTCGGCCTCCCAAGTAGCTGGGACTACAGGAGCCCACCACAGCACCCGGCTATTTTTTGGTTGTAGTTGTCATTGTTGTTTGGCAGACCCGGACTGGATTTGTACCTTCCAGCTCTGGTGTATGTGGCTGGCACCTTAGCCGCTTGAGCTACAGGTGCTTAGCCAAAAAAAGTTTAATTTCTAAATGACTTTTTTTTTTTTTTTTTTTTTGAGACAGTGTCTCAATCTTTTGTTAAGGCCAGAGTGCAATGGTGTCCTTATAGCTTGCTGCAACCTCAAACTCCTGGGCTTCAGCCTCCCAAGTAGTCAGGACTATATGTGCATGCTGCCATGCTTGGCCAACTTTCTTATTCAGAGACAAGGTCTTGCTATGTTACCCAGGTTGATGCTGAACTCTAGGCCTCATATGATCCTCCTGCCTCAGCCTCCCAAATGGTGGGATTACAGGCATGAGCCATGGTACCTAGCCTGCAAATGACATTTACTGAAGTATAATTTCTCAGCTTTCATAGTCCTTTTCTAAACAATATGGTTACCCTTTACTTCTGAATCAACAGGGCCTCTTTCTGGTCCTTTGACTGAATTGCTTAAAATCTATTCATGGGGTCACAAGTAAAATCAGCATGTTAATGCTGTTCTCTGTGAGTCTGCATGATAAAAAGAGAATTCCTGTCCCTCATTCCATGTAGGTCTAGTGTTAGGATGGTGCTAGCTTCATTGTATTGACTATTCTGTCCTTATATATTCACTCAAAATTTAACCTTGCTCTCTGGACTCCTGTGTGGACTTCTATCTGGAGAAAATGAGGCACTTAGAAGTCACACAAGAGGGGAATAAATGGGACCTTTTCTCTATTTTCTTTCTTTCTTTCTTTTTTTTTTTGGCCAGGGCCAGGTTTGAAACCACCACCTCTGGTATATGGGGCTGGCACCCTACTCACTGAGCCAAAGGCGCTGCCGAGAATTTGTTCCTTTTTTTTTTTTTTTTTTAAAACAGCTTGAACCCATCACCCTCCGTATATGGGGCAGGGCCCTACCAACTGAGCCACAGGCACTGCCCCCCTTTCTCTATTTTCTATCACAAAGGGGAGAATATAAATACATTCTCCAAAATAACTAATATGAAAATCTAGATGTTTGTTTTAGGTAGTTAGAAAATCATGTCCTTAACTGTTGTCAGGTTTTAATTTTGGTTTCTGGTCATTAGAAAACATTACCCTGGCTTTGATGATGGTTGGCCGAGGATCCAAGATGCCCTGCATCTTTCTCAGTGCAGGCACAACAAAGAGATTGCAGGTGACCACAGCTGATACAGGATTCCCTGAAAGTCAACCAAGTAGTTAGTTATGGTATGCCACATAAAAGTTCGTTATCTGTTTCCATCTTCAGGTATCGCAGAGCACAAGAGAAGTGACCAACCACTAGTCTTTTTCTCAATCCCCTGAATCCAACAGGATGCCAGAATAGAGAGACAGTCAACCAAATGCCACAGAAGGTATAAACCCTGGGTCTTACAGTCAAACTCAGACTTCTGATGCCCAGAAACTGTTCAACATAATTTGTTTATGCTTTCTTGGGAACCATGCATTAAAAGCCATTACTAATCTTTATATACTTTTAAGCAGTTTAAAGGGCTTATATAGCTACTTGCTATTTTTTTAGCATTTGAAAATTACTTTTATCATACGAGCTTTGTACCAGAAAATACAGATAAGCATAAGGAATTCGATCTATAATCTTTTTTTTTTTTTAGAGATAGAGCTTTAGTTTGTTGCCCTCGGTAGAATGCCATAGTGTCACAGCTCACAGCAATCTCCAGCTCTTGGGCTTAGCCAATTCTCTTGCTTCACCCTTCCTGTAGTCCCTTCAGCTGGGACTACAGGTGCCCACCATAAAGCCTGGCTATTTTTCTGTTGTGGTTTGGTTGGGGCCAGGTTCGAACCCACTACCCTCAGTAGATGGGGCTGGCACCTTACTCATTCAGTCACAGGTGCCGCCCAACTCTATCTATAATCTTATCTTCCCAGATATTTCGTTAAAATTAGAAAATAAAACAAAATGATTTAAGATGTGTCTTAAAGACTTGAAAATAAATACTGTTATGGACTGAATTATGTCCCTCCTCCCACCCTGCCTGGCCAATTACATACTTTAATTTTTTTTTTTTTTTTTTGAGATAGAGTTTCACTTGGTTGCCGTTGGTAGAGTGGCGTGGCGTTACAGCTCACAGCAACCTCCAGCTCTTGGGCTTAGGTGATTCTCTTGCCTTAGCCTCCCGAGTAGCTGGGATTATAGGTGCCTGCCACAGTGCTCGGCTATTTTTTTTTGTTGTTGTTGCAGTTTGGCCGGGGCTGGGTTCAAACCCACCGCCCTTGGTATATGGGGCCGGCGCCCTACCCTCTGAGCCATAGGCGCTGCCCCATATTTTAATTCTTATCTGTATTTTGTAATGTTTTTTATACCAAACATGTATGTTACTATAATAATTTTTAAAAGTTAAAAAAGATGCATGTAAGTATACAAAACTTTGATTTAAAAGTTGTCAAGACTGGAGATGGCTTTAAAAGTCGGGGCCTCAGGTAGACAGAAATACTCTTGAAATTGAAAACTACTTTGCTGGTTCTATAAGCTGAATGTGTGAGCTATTGCTGCCCTCTTTTGGTCCATTCAGGCTGAGCAGAGAAAATTTCAAATTAAGAGTAGCAAGTTGAAAATGGTCTTAATTTTGTAACTTCTTTGGCAGTTCAATAACCCTTCATTAGTAATATTAAAGTGGGCTCCAATAATAACATTCTTTTTCTTTTTGAGACAGAGGTCTCACTTGGTCACCCTCGGTAGAATGCTATGGCCTCTTAGCTCATAGCAACCTCAAACTCTTGGGATCCAGAGATCCTCTTGCCTCAGCCTCCCAAGTAGCTGGGACTATAGGTGCTCACTATAGCACCCGGCTACTTTTTAGAGATGAGGTCTTGCTCTTGCTCAGGCTGGTCTTGCCTCAGCCTCCCAAGTAGCTGGGACTACAGGTGCTCACTATAGCACCTGGCTACTTTTTAGAGATGAGGTCTTGCTCTTGCTCAGGTTGGTCTTGAACTTGTGAGGTCAGGCAATCCACCTGCCTCGGCCTCCCAAGTGCTGGGATTACAGGCCATGAGCACAATGCCTGGCCAATAACATCGTTTGTTATACTATCACTGATGATCTGTCTTCTGTAGACAAAGCAAAGAGGCTCCTTTATGCAAAATGAAGCTAGGTTTTCAGAGTATCCAAAGGAAATATTAAAGGTCCTAAGTAGTTTCATTTTATAGATACATTTTGAGGACTATTTTACTTATACTTCCCCTCTTAAAATTTTCAGTATTATAGAAATCTCATTTATTTCATGCTTATTGACAGGGGCTTAAAATATTTTCAAAGTTTAAATATTTTCTTTCTGCTTTTTTTTTTTTTTTTAAATCTCCATTTGACATTTACTTAATGTAAAAAGCAAATAAATATCCTAAAGCCATGAGATTTTTGAATCTAAAGCAATAGGTTATTTTCTGAAGAATTCTGTGCCACAAAACAGAAAATTAGAATTACCAGAGGATAATCTTTTTTTTTTTTTTTACAGAGTCTTACTGTGTCATCCTCGGTAGAGTGCGTGGTGTCACAGCTCACAGCAACCTCCAACTCTTGGGCTTAAGCGATTCTCTTGCCTCAGCCTCTCAAGTAGCTGGAACTATAGGCGCCCGCCACAACACCTGGCTATTTTTTGTTGCAGTTGTTTTAGCTGGCTTGGGCTGGGTTCAAACCAGCATGTGGCTGGTGCTGTAACCACTGTGCTACGGGTGCTGAGCCAGAGGATGATTTTAAAAGTTAAAAAAGGTAGATAGATACTCAAAAGTTCTAAGCTGCTTTAAAATTTATCAAGATTAATAATGACTTGAAATATATAGCCCCAAATTGATAAAAAACTAAATTTGAAAAGTAAAGGAGGAGTAGACTCATGACAAGTGGGATTTGGCAGAGAAGCACTAGACCCGCAGCCCCTCCTTTCCTGTTCCATCTCCTCCCAACCAGCCCAAATGTGGCAAGGACCAGAAGCAGCTTTCTATTTTTTCCACTTACTGTTTCCATGGGTGAATCAAGGCCCACTGGCCCCTTGAGCATAATACTTCTAGTTGTGAGGGGTGTTTAGACTGCTTTGACCAATTTCCTAGAAGGAATAGGCCAGTGTCCCAGAAAGATCTAGTGACAGCTAACATTTGATTATCATCTTAGAGTTTGAAATGTGCTTTGAAATATACTAATTTGACTTTTGCACCAATCCTATGAAGTACGTATTAGTCCCATTTTATAGGTGAGAAAAGAGCCTTAGGGAAGTTAAATGATTTGTCAGTTAGTAAAGCTGACTTGAGCTCAGGTCTTTCCAATTCCAAATCAAGTGATCTGAAGGAGGACTGGTCATGTGAGAAGTATGAAGAAATTTTGGTTATTTTTCCAGAAAAATCAAAGTTATTCTTACCTGGTAGTGCAAATATTATTTTTCTTACACCATCAATATCCAAAGTTGCAAATGTTGTTGGCAGACTAGAGGAAAAACAGAGGTTACTTGTCAGTGACTGATTAAGTAACATAAGGAGTAAATTAAGTACTCCATTTTTCTTGTTATGCGACTATCCATACAGATCACTTATCATTATAAAAACGCTTTTCTCTTAACTTGCCTTTAAATGTTTATATTCTGAAGAATTTAAGGAGCATTTAAATAAATTTGTTGTTAGCATCCTCTGTTTGCAAGTAACCAGGCTTCTTACTTTTCTTTTTATTTATTTATTTATTTTTTATTGTGGAGAAGGGGCGGGGAAAGAAGGCGGGGGAAGAGGTGCGTGACAGGGTTGGGCCAGTGGCATGGTACCACATTGGCTGTATGTAGGTAGAGGCAGTTTCAGGCTGGGCCTTGCTGAGTCATTGCTACGCAGAAGTAGCTCGATGGATCTACTTCTAGTCAGGCTCGGGAAGTTGCACTAGGCCTCAGGCACATGGCAGGGCCCAACAATTCCCT
>CAUYPK010063720.1:0-16830 GCA_963574355.1 Loris lydekkerianus | reverse complement strand
TCCAAATGTTGGATGGTTAGGTTTAAATCTAAAATTTCTCTGCTCAGCTTCTTATTGGAGGATCTATCCAACACTGGCAAAGGAGTGTTGAAATCTCCAACTATTATGGAGCTGGAGGAAATCAAGTTGCTCATGTCTGTTAGAGTTTCTCTTATAAATTATGGTGAATTCTGGTTGGGTGCATAGATATTAAACATGAAATCTCATCATATTGAGTATTATCCTTAACAAATATGAAGTAATAATTCTTATCCTTTTTTACTTTTGTTGGTTTAAAGCCTATGGTATCTGCAAATAGAGTTGCAACACTTGCTTTTTTCTGATTACCATTTGCCTGAAATATGGGCGACCATCCTTTCACCCTGAGTCTATATTATCTTTTAAGGTAAGATGTGACTCTTATATGCAGCAAATATCTAGCCTGAGTTTTTGTATCCAGTCAGCTAACCTGTGCCTCTTTAGAGGACATTTTAAGCCATTCACATTAATGGAGAATATTGATAAGTCTGTTAAAATTTTGGGTATCGACTTTTTTTGAAAGTCCAGCGGACCTTTTTAATTATTTCGCCACTGTGGAAGTTGGAATTTGATCAAAAGTTTCTGAGTGTGTTTACTTTTGGGGTATAGGATTGGGATTGTCATTATGGAGGATAGGTCTGAGAATATCCTGAAGAGCTGGTTTGGTTATGGTACATTTCTTCAACATATGAATGTCATTAAAGTATTTAATTTCTCCATCATAATTGAAACTCAGTTTAGCTGGATACAGGATCTGGGGTTGAAAGTTATTTTGCTTTAGGAGATTAAAAGTCGATGACTATCCTCTTCTGGCTTGAAAAGTTTCAGCAGAGAGATCTGCAGTCATTCTAATATTCTTTTCTTTGTAGGTAATGGATTTCTTACGTCTGGCTGCTTTCAGAATTTTCTCCTTCATATTAACTTTATTTAAGTTAATTATGATATGCTTGGGGGATGTCTTATTTGGATTGAGTTGTGCTGGGTTTCTGAAACTATCTGCTATCTGAATTTCTGAATTTCTAGGCATTTCTGGAAAATTCTCTTTCATTATTTCATGGAGAAAGACCTCTGTGCCTTGTGAAGCCACTTTATCACTTTCAGGGATTCCAATGAGGCAGATATTAGCCTTTTTTGAATTATCCCAGAGCTCTCTCAGAGAGAGAATGATCTATTTTTGCTCTCCATTTCTCTTCCTCTTTGAGAGTTTGGGAGCATTCAAAGGCTTTGTCTTCAATGTCAGAAATCTGTTCTTCTGCTTGCTCCACTCTTTTTCTGAGGGATTCTACTGTATTTTTCAGATCTTTGAGGGCTGCAAATTCTTGCTTCAGTGCATCAAAATCTTTGGTGGTTTTGTCTTTAAATTCATTAAATTCTTGAGACAACTTTTGAATTTATACTTGAATTTCTAATTCTGACTTTTGAATTGCTTCTCAAATTTCTAATTCCAACTTTTCCTTCATTCTATTAATCTTGTTTGCAATCCAAATTCTGAATTCAATATCTGACATCTTGGCCAGCTGTTTATGAATGGGATCTTCATTTACATCTGCCATATCTTTCCTTAGAGGGTTGATCTATTCTGGTTATTTATGTTACTAGAGTTTTTTCATTTATTCTGCCCCATGATTGTTTTACACCATTTGATTTTTCCTCTGGAGCTGTGTCGAAGACCTGTACATTGCTATGGTCTGAGAAACTGTGACCTGTTTGGTGTGGTGGGAGTAAGTGGTTTTGTCTTGTTTTCAGCTTGTCTGTGTTCTGTACTAGTGAAACAGTTACTCTGGGTTGAAGTCTCAGCTGTGGACAAATACCAGCAATTAAGTCACCCCACCCCCGCACAGGCAACCACTGGAAAGGGAAAATTAAACCTTCCTACAACCACACACCCAGGGCACCACGTGAATAGTCCTCGGGCAATTGGCTCAGTTCAAAGGTCCAAATCAATTGTCTCAGTCAGCACCTTTCTCAGGTGTTTAAAAGGTCTCTGGGAACTGGATCACAGGAGTCTGGTGACTTCTCAGATACGTGTTGCTCCGGTGTTCCATGGAGTCAGGAGGACCCACTCAGCAAATAGATCAGTCTGGAAAGGTTGATGCCTCCTTCCCCACCTTGTACTTCTGTCATACCCAGTCACTGATAGTCCCACAGGGCTTTGACTCAGTTGCCTGTAGTGGACAGATATTCCAGGGGTTTGCACCTGCCTGAATCATGAGGAAATCTATTTCTGCTCAGCCAGGCTGCTGCACTCTGCCTTTATCTAGCAGGGGGAGGTGAGGCCTGACAAACTTCGGTGCTTGATGGAGGCTGGGGGATGTTCACTCAGTTCCAGCCCTACCCTTGATTGATGTTACTGTCAGAACAGAACAGAATAACTTTGTGGGAATTTGTTTCTGTCCATGCTAAATTCCCCTGGAGAAGAGATGCTGTTTTGAGTTCCCAGAGCCTGCACCTCAGGCCCTGTCTTTGCTCCTGTAGGATGGTATTCAGTTACCTGTCAGTTCTAGCCTCCTGTCTTCCTTTGTCTATAGGCTGACGACCCCCTGAGGGCCGGGTGCGTCTTAGGCTCAGTAAAGTGGTCCTCTGGTTCAGCCCCACCCTGTGAACTTTCCAGCTTTTCGCATGCATTTCTAGTCCCCGTACTCCACCCAGGCCGGTACCACCTCAGGCAAACCCTTTACTCACAGGGCCTGCATTTCCATCCCAGATCTGTTCCGTGGTGGTTGCCACCTGAGTACATCCTGGCCTCCTCTGGTTGCCAAAGGAGGCAGGGGATTTGACTTTGGAATATCCGGGAGTGGGCCCTATTGTTGCCAAAAGAGCTGTTGCTCTGTGCCTTGGGGCACCATCATTCTGGTGTGGTTCCCTCTCAGCCGACTGTCCTCTCCTCACTCCCGTGTGGCAGAGTCAGCACTGACCAGCTGCAGTTTAGGCTCTATCCACATCCCTCAAGAAATCACCCAAGAATCTGGACTCCTGGGGGACAGGCCTCCAGACCTCAGAGTGAGAGTGGAGAAGAGTGCTGGGAGCTCAGAGTTGCAGATAGAGGATGCATACAGTTTTATACAGTTTTATGCCTGGCAGGAGAACACTGTGGCACCCTAGTAGGGGAGTTAGGTCCAGTTTTTAGAGGGCCTCTCCCATGTAGTGTAGTGGAAGGACCTTTGAACTCTGCTCCTGTGTTTGTGGGGCACTCTGAGCCATTCTCATGGTGGATGGGACTCCCATCCACTTGGTGATGGATTTTGTACCTTTTGTTTGTATCCTTGGGGTTGCAGCTCACCTCAGCGAGGTTGATGTGCGTTCTTCAACCCTCTCTCTTGGTGCAGCTCTAATCTACCAGGTACTTGCTAAATTTCTGTCCTTTAACTTTCCTTCTGGACGGGACCCTCTGTGGAAAGCTGGCTTCAATCAGCCATCTTGTGTCTGCCCAAGATGCTGAATGTTTAATAACACCTTAACTTGCCCACATAATCTAGAATTGTAAAATTCCCCTTCAGATTTTCAAATTCCCTGTGATGCAACATGTTCCACATGTATTTGTCCATCGCCTTTTTTGAACTGCACACAGTGTGGCACAATATGCATTTTCGTTCTTGTACCATAGTGACCAGATCTGAAGCATTCAACGTCACACATTGACAGCCGACCCTTCTTACTCCATCAGACCCCCAAAGGCCAGGCGAGGGAGTCCCCAATGCCCCCAGATGACCCTTTCCATTTTTGGTTCAGAAGCCAGCTTCAGACCCACTCCCTGCCAGGCACTGCCACTGCCGCTGCCTCCGCCACCAGCACGTAGGCGCACCCTGATTTTATTTTCTTTGGGTATATGCTTAGAAGAGGGATTGTTGAGTGGTTCTATTTTTACCTTTTTTGAGGAATCTCCATACTGATTTCCATACAGACCATACCAATTTATACTCCTACTCACAGAGTGCTCATGTTCTTTATTCTCTATATTTTTGCCAACACTTGCTATCTCTTGTCTTTTTGATAATAGCGTGTATGAGGTGGTATCTCATTGTGAATTTGATTTGCCATCCCTTCATGATTAGTAACATTAAACCCCTTTTCATTCACCTGTTAGACATTTGTATATCTTCTTTAGAGAAGGGACTATTCCTAGCCTTTACCCATTTTTAAATCAAGTTCTTTGGTTTTATTTGTTTATTTACTATTGAGTTGTCTGAGTTTGTTATGTATTTTGGATATTAACCCTTTTCAGGTGTATGTTTTCAATTTTTTTCCCCCAAATTTATAAACTGGCTTTTCAAATTGTTTATTGTTTTCATTGCTGTACAATAGGTTTTTAGTTTGAGGTAGTCACACTTATTTATTTTTGCTTTTGTTGTCTGTGCTTTTGGTGTCTAAACAAACAGTCATTGCCAAAGCTAACATCAAAGAGATTTTCCTCTATGTTTCCTTCTAGAAGTTCTATCACTGTACTTCTTACATTTATGTCTTCATTTTGAATTGCTTTTTGTGAGTAGTGTCAGGATCTAATGTAATTCTTACCATATGAATTTCCAATTTTTCTTGGTACTATTTATTTATTTATTGTTGAGTATTGTTTTGTATTGTTTTCACTCAGAGAGGGTACAAAGAACCAGTTTACATTGATTGCATTTGTTATAATTGAAGAGACTATCCTTATTCCCTCTGTGTCTTGTTGGTACGTTTTTTCAAAAATCAGTTTCAAAACCCCATACATGCTGGGGTTTATTTAGGGGCTGTATTCTGCTCTGCCAGTTTATGTGCTTGATTTTTTAAACCAAAACCATATTGTTATGATTACTTGAGCATTGTAAGATGATTTGAAATCAGAAAGTCTGATGTTTTTAGCTTTGTTTCTGCTCAAAATTGCTTTGGTTATTCATGGTCTTTTGTACTTCCTTATGAATTTTAGAATAGTTATTTCCATTTCTGTGAAAAAATGTCACTGGAATTTTGGTAGAGATGGCACTGAATCTGTGTATTACTTTGTGTAGTATGGGCATTTTACCAGTCTGAATTCTTCCACTGCATAAACATGAGATATCGTTCCATTTTTGCATCTTGTTTTTTTTTTAATGTTTTTATCTTTCACTCTGTGTTGTGGTGTATCACAGAGATTAATTTCCATATGTTAAAATAAACTTATATCTCAGGAATAAATCCCACTTGGTGATGCTATATAATGTTTTATGTGTTCTTAAATTTTTCTATCTAATATTTTTTAAAGGATTTTTGCTTCTATATTAGAGATCTTGGCTTGAATGTGTAATTGTTTTATGGTGTCTTTATTTGGATTTGGAATTAAGGTGAGGTAATCATTATACAATAAATTTGTAGTATTTCCTTTACTTCAGTTTTCTGGAAGAGTTTAAGAAGGATTGGTATTAATTTTTTTCTTTCTTTTTTTTCTTTTTAATGTGTGAGAAATCAGCCATGAAACCATTTGGTTCTGGTATGTTCATTATTGAGAGGTTTCAAATTACTACTTCACTCTTATTATTTTCTATTCAGACTCTAGTTTTTAATGATTCAAGCTTGTTAAGGTTATACGTGTTTAGGAATTTACTCATCTTTCTAGGTTATTCAATTTGTTGCTATGTTATTACTCGTATTAGTTTCTCAAGATACTATTTTTTAAGCATCTACTTTAATGTCTCCACTTTCATTTCTGATTGTATTTATTTGAATCTTCTCCCTTTTTCTTTCTTAGTCTAGCTAAAGGTTTGTTAATTTTGTTTATTTTTTTCCAAGCACCAACTCTCAGTGGTGTGCTATTCCTCAAGTTTTTTCTATTTTCTATTTGATTTATTTATGCTTTGATCTTCACTTTTTCCTTTCTTCTTCTAAATTTGTGTTTATAGTCTATTGAGACATACTGTTATATTTTTTAATTAAGATTTTTTTTTTTAATGCTGGTAATTACTACTATCAACTTCCTTCATAGAATTGCTTTTCTTATACACCGTACGTTTTGGTATGTTGTGGTTTTCTTTTTGTTTGCTTTAAGATATTTTAAAATTTCTTTTAGAATTCTTTTTTAATTGATTAATTATTTATAGGTAATTCATTTATTTTCCATAAAATATGGAGTACTGTGAAAATTTTAGTATTTTGATTGTTATTGATTTCTAATTTCATACCATGTGGTAGGAAAAGATAAACTTGATATAATTTCAATCTTCTTAAGTTTGTTAAGACTTGTTCTGTGGCCTAACATATGATCTGTACACTAGAGAATATTCAATGTGTACTTGGATGTGTAATCTGCTGTTGTTGGAAGGAATATCCCATGTATGTCCGAAAGGTTCATATGGTTAGTACAGTTCAAGTTCAATGTTTTCTCACTTATTATCTCTCTGGATTTGTTGTTAGAAGCGGGGTATTGAAGTTATTATTTGTTGTTGGTAGTTGGGTATTGAAGTCTTTTACTGTATTGATGTCTATTTCTCTCCTCAGATCTGTTTATATTTGCTTCCTGTATTTAGATGCTCTGATGTTAGATGTGCCTATATTTATAATTGATAACACCCTCTTAATGAAATGATCCTTTTGTCATTATATAATAAACTTTGTTATCTAATTTTACAGTTTTTCACTTAAAGTCCATTTCATTTGATGTTAGCATAGCTATTCTTGCTGTTTTGTGGTTTTCATTTACATAAAACATCTTTTTTATCCCTTTATTTTTAGCCTGTGTGTATCTTTAAAGCTAGTCTTTTATAGGTAACATATAATTAAATATTTTTTTTTTCTTTTAAATTCATTCAGCCAGTCTATATCACTTGATGGAATAATTTAACCTATTTTCATTTAAGTAGTTATTAATGTGAGGACTTATTATTGCATTGTTAAAATTGTTTTCTGATTGTTTTGTACTCCTTTGTTCATCTCTTACATTCTTCCATTGTGATCTGATGGTATTTTGTAGTGGTATGCTTTGATTCATTTCTCTATATCTTTTTTATATCAACTATAGGTTATTTGTGCTTATCATAATGCTCACATAAAACTTCTCATAATTATAGTAGTCTATTTGGAGTTGATGATTAGTTAATTTTAATTACTTACAAAACCTCTACACTTTGTTTCTACCCACATTTTATATTTTTGTTGTCACAATTTACATCTTTTTATACTGTTTGTCCATTAATAAATTATCATAGCCATAGTTATTTAAAATATTTTTATTTTAAAAACAAAGATCACTTTTAAACATCTCAAACTTTTTATCTTTTACCAATTATCCTAGAATTATGTGATTTATACAACACAATTATAGAATTACAGTATTCAAAATTTGACTTTATATTTACACTGATCAGTGATTATATCATTTCATATTTTTCATATTAGTCATTAGCATTGTTTCATTGCCACTTGAAGAGCTTCATCTGACATTTATTATGAGTTAAGTCCAGTGGTAACAAGCTTTCTCATCTTTTGTTTTCTGGGAAAAGCTTGATTTCTTTTCTAATGGACAACTTTGCCAGATATTGTGCTCTTATTTGGTGGTTTTTTATTTTCAGCACTTTAAAGACATTATTTCATTTTCACCTAAACTATAAAGTGTCTGCTCAGAAATCCAATCAGTCCATAAAGACCCTTTATTTAGTTTTACCTTGCTGCTTTCAAATTTCTCTTTATCTTTGACTTTTGGTAATTTGATTATTATTAGTATTACCTTGCTGCTTTCAAATTTCTCTTTATCTTTGACTTTTGGCAATTTGATTATCACGTGTCTATGGGTTAAACTTACTTGGGAATTCTTAGGCTTCATGGATCTGATGTTTATCTCTCTCTCTAGATTTAGGAAGTTTTCAGCCAGTCCATTATCTCTTTAAATAAGTTTTCTGTCCCCCTTCTCTTCCTACTTTCCTATTGTAAGGTGGATATTATTTCATTTGATGTTGTCCATCAGACCCATAAACATTTTTTTTTTTTTTACCTTTTTCCTTGTCTATATTTTTAAAAAACCCCACAAAAACCTGTCTTCAGCTTTGAAGATTGCTTCTGTTGATTTACTGAGTTTTCTATTGAAGGTCTCTATTGAATTTTTCATTTTATTTATTTCGTCATTCAGGTCCAGAATTTATATTTGATTCTTTTTAATTACTTCTGTTTGTTGAATTTTTTGATTTGTTCATGTATTATTTTCCATTACTTATTTGTGTTAGCTTGAATTTCACTGGATTTCCTTAAAAACAATTATTTGACTCTTCATGCAATTGATATATGTCAATTTCTTTGAGTCAATTATGGAAAAATTATTGTAGTCTTTCCATGATGTCATATTTCCTTGCTTTTTTGTGTTTTATCAATGGCCTCATTTTGATGTTTGTGCCTTTGATGGAGCAGTAACCTTTTCCAGATTTCATAGACTGGCTTCAATGTGGAAAGTCTTGTATTTGTGGGTGGACACAAAAGCACTAGTCGGATTGGGGGCTGTCACTCTGGTTCCAGAGAAGTGTAGGGTTGAAGTCTTGGTCTCTGTCAGCTTCAGTCATCAAAGGCAAAGACTGAGGTGGCTTCGGTGGCCAAGGCTGAAGTTGGTGGTGGTGTTGGTCATACCAGCGTGGGCTACTGGGGTCCTCAGTAGTGAAAGTTGCTGGGATTCTCCTATTCTCGTTTTCTTCACAGAGGGGAGTTCTAGCCAAGGGGATCCTTCTTGGTATTGGGCCTTCCATGGACCATTCTGTGAAACTACGGTACTGAGGTGCAGGTGTGGGCGGGTGTGAGTGTGGGTGCAGGGGCAGGTGCGGATCAGGCCTGAAGGGTGGGACACAGCAGACTGAGTTCCTGGGAGAGAGGGCATAGCAGAGCAGTGACCCTGTCCCCGCTAGGGTAGAACAGAGTTGTTCCGGCCTCCCCGAGTGGGGCGCACTGCCACGATACCTCTGGTCCTGGGACGGCCGGACACCACAGCAGCTCAGATCAGGGTGCTGCCGCAGCAAGGCTCTAGGAACAGCAAGGTACAGCAACAATTTGGGCCAGAGATAGTGGGGCAATAGGTGGCCCAGGCCCTGAGGGATGGGGTTCCAGAGACAGAGGAACGCAATGACTCTTAGACCTTGGATGTGGGTACAGCAGAGAAGCAACTCGGGTGGCAAGGTGATAAGGTGCCATAGCAGCGGGTCACTATGTAGTTGGGAGGCAGGGCATAGGATTGGCTCCTTCTCTGGGGGGGTGGTGACACAGTGATTTAGTGACTTTCTCAGTGGGGCTTCTTGCTAGAGAAGACTGCAGGCTTCCCCTGTGTGGAGTCCACAACATGCCCTCAGGGGTAATGAAGGCCATTGGGAGTCTCTGGCTCACCTCTTCCCTAAAGGGAGAATCTGTGGCTCCTTAGCTGATCCCGACTGAGGGAGGGAGAGGTGCTGACAAGGTCTTTCCTGCATTTTCTGTGTAGTACCCTCAGTTATGTACTTCATAAGGTTTCTGCTGCTTCTTGGCTGAGAAATGAGAAATTAGAATATCCAGGTCACAGGATCTGAGTTGGTGTAATTTATGTATGTGTTTTACAATACTCTGAACACTAGTTTCTGCCATTACTGATGTTATTAAGCTGAGCCATTTGCAAATGCTGCTATTTGACCATTTTTACCTACAATTATGGTGACTTCATAAGGGTCAATTTAATAGATTGAGAGTATTCAATGCTATCTAGGATGAGCGGGTTTGGGCACAAAGCTTAAGGGATACAGAAACCCCATTGTTTAAATATTTCTATTCCGTTTGTCTCTCTGGAGAATACTTTTATAGGTCATTACAAATATTACTTTTTAAAAAGCTTATGGATATTGTCATTTCATTTAAGAACTTACAGGAACAGAAGGTCATTGATGACATCTTTGGGAACAAATTCTTTTAAATTAATGGAAAAATGTGGCATGTGCAGACTTACTCTTGTCATAATTTTTATTAAAACTGCTACTTTTTATTATGTGAGTTGTTATAGTAATAGGCATGAATCAACTGACTCTTCAATGTAAAAGAATATTGATATTTACTTCCTTACCAACATTAATATTTAATTAAACTCATGAAAGTTAAAACTATCATTAAAACACATTTTGACTTATTTCATTGGCAAGTTTTTAAAATTTGAAAATATTTATTGAATAATTTGTTTGGACCCAAACAATTCAGCAAATATAAACAATCACAGACAAAAACACATATATAAAAATGTTCATTATAGCAATGTTGTAATTGAAGAAAAAAAAAAAACCTGAAAATGCAAATGCATTTCAGTAGAAAATTGATTTATAAATTAAGGTTTTATGATACTTTGCTGCTTAAAAACTGAGATTGATTTGTATATGCTGACATGGAACAATATCCAACATATTTTAAATGAATGAACCAAGTTTCAAAATTGTATCTTCTGATTCCCTTTTGTATATATTTATATAGGTTTCATGTATATGAATTGATAGATAATTAAGTGGGGATGAGAGATATCTCGACTAGAATGGTGCCCTCAGGGAAGTGGAATTACATGTCCAAATGCTGGTACTTTTACTTTTTATTTTATAATTTTTCCTAGACATCAATAAATATTTCATCACTTTTTTGGACTGATTTAAAAATGTATGATATGCATGTCTCTCTTTAAAATTAGGATTAAAACGCCAATTTACGGCTTTGATTTGTTCTTGTTGTATTATCCATTTCCTTATTCTGCACATTAACCTCAGAACCAGGAAAGGCTGAACTGCTTAAACTTCTGGCAATAATATTCCAGCAGTTGCAGTGACCCCTGAAAAAGTGATTTAGGGATTTCTGCTTGGTCAATGAGCTATCTAACTTTCTGAGTTATTTTTATTATTGATGCCTGATTTGAGAGAATTCTGCCACAACTGATGACTCTTTATACAAGGCGTCCCACAAGTCTTTTACAAAGAGGTGGCCAATACACAGAAAATATTTTGTAAATATTTTGTAATGAATATTTTGTAAATAAAGGTGCACTTAGCTAGAATTTCCCATTTTTCCTATGTATGGAGGACATTAGGGGTGACTTTTAGGACATCCTGTAATTGTGTCAAAGATTTGTGAATTTTGGCCAGCTTCCTGTCTTGCTGTGAAAAGAAATATGCCTAATCTTTTCTGCCACCAAATGTCCCCAAAATGACCCTGTTTGTGGTCTTAAAAATGCTTATAACCATGATAGCCACATGGCAAATACAAAAAAAAAATATTTTTATTGTTTTTATTATTATTGTTATTATCACTGGGTATAATAGTAGTAGTATTCACAGAAGGGAAAACTAAGCTTCTGAGAGGGAAATCTCAGAGTGAGTTAGCCACAAAGCCAGGAAAGTCACCATAGGAATCTAATTCCCTGTTTCTGTCATTTCAGAGTGCATATTGCTTTAAGGGAAGGTTAAACTGCATATTGCTTTGGAAGGTTGTATCAAATAATCAGTCAGTCATTAAGCATCCCATTAGGGTCAAATGTTTTGAAAGGCTTTGGACAAAAAGTTGATTGCTGTTTTTTGATAAAAATCCTGGATCATCAAGATTCATTCTTAAAAGAGATCACTTTAAGATAGAATAACTCTGCTATACTGATGTCTCAGACTTTTCTGGGATCAGAGAGCATAGTCAAGTCAGTGAAAAAAGGTGGCAAAATGGAATATATGGATCCCAATGAGGCAACACAGTGTAAGAAGCAATGAACTAAAAACTACGAATAAGCTATAACCCAGTTATAACCTAAGAATATGGGGAAGAGGGAGGGAGGGGAGAAAGGGGGGAGAATGAGTGGAGGGAGGGTGATTGGTGGGATTACACCTACGGTGCATCTTACAAGGGTACATGTGAAACTTACTAAATGTAGAATACAAATGTCTTAACACAATAACTAAGTAAAGGTCAGGAAGGCTATGTTAACCAGTGTGATGAAAATATGTCAAATGGTCTATAAAACCAGTGTATGGTGCCCCGTGATTGCATTAATGTACATAGCTATGATTTAATAATAAAAAAGCTATGAATAGTTGTACCTACTTCTATAAAATGATATTTGACAATTCCAGATATTTTCCAGCAAAAGGGTACTTTTTAACTTAAAAAAATTTTTTCAAAGCCTGAAAACAAAGCTATGCTTCATGTTTTTATTATTTAAAAAAGACATAATGGCACACACTGTTATGTACTGTATGTGTGTACATCTGGATCGACCAGTTAGTGCATTATCTTTTAACATGAAAAGGTACTTTGGAAATTGACTGTCAGAATTTTGCTTGATAACTTCAAAGTCAGCACAAAGAATATTATACTTAAGGAAGCTATCAATAACACTCACTCCTCATGGGGAAATATTTGCCGTGACTCCATTTCCTGTGCCTTGTTACTCTTGGTCCTTCATTTTTCTATTATGAAACAGATACATCCACTATGACAAATGCCCTCTTCCAACAAAGAATTTGGGGAAGAGAGAAACAAACTAAATTTTTAGCTTAAACTAACTCAACATCTATTGGATATAGCATGTCTTATATGTTTAAAAACTCAAAAGAAATAATACACAAAATTAAGACCCAGGGGTAACATAAGAGAGTGGTATTTAGAGAGGCAAATTTTATGATGCTGTGACAGCACCATTATGAAGAAAAGAGAAAGAATGCAAAAGCAAAAGGGAGATTGACTCAGTTCTGGTGTGTGTGTGTGTGTGTGTGTGTGTACATGTACATGATTGTGTGTGTTTGTGCTCATGCACACGTTCACTGACAGTGGGGGCAGAATAACTCCATTGTTACAGGGAAAGCAGATGCCTATAATAAGTTAAAATGAATTCACTGTGGTGTAAAATCTAGTCCTGAGTATAAATAGGAAGTAGTTACTTAAAATGCCTTATCAAAATTACCTAACTTAACAAATTTTTATATTAGCCAACTTTGTGAATTCAATTAGTAAGAGGTGATGATCTATTTATTCTTAAGTCTAAATAAATTATGTATTTATGAGGTGTCTCATAGGATGAATTTTAAAATATATGTATCTGTATTCTTGGCCAATATTTTACTACTGCAGATTCTATAAAGCAAACTCTAAGAGTACTATAATTTTTCAGAAGCCAAAACATAGGTATATTTTTCCAGTGATTTTGAAAACATCGTGCTTATAGAATATTTCATATAATTTATGACTGCTGTGCAAATAAATGTAGTATCCAAAGCACCCTGAGTTCAGAAAGCAAAAGATAACTTGATAAATCTTTTCCATTTTTCTTTCTAATTAACCTACCATGTTTCTTTTCTTTCCTTTAATAGGCATTTTTTTCCTCAGTAAATTCCACTGGAAATTTATATAGAAAAGAATTATAACTGAGAACAATTCCCAACTGCCCTGACTTCCTACTAAAGTGGAAAAAAGAAACATTTGCTACTTTTGTTTTAAAAAATAAATTAATTTCCCAGACCTATCTATGTAGCCTGTGTTTTCATTCAGTACTTCTGACATGAATTTATTTTAACCAGATTTGAAATTTCTTTATTTTTATATACAACATCTTTAGGTGTTGATTACAGCAGATATTTGGATGGAAAATGAAATTGGATGATTTTGGCCAAGCCCGTTACTTCATAGCACAGACAAAAATTTCAGTTGGTACTAGATCAAGCATAATAATGGAAAAATTTGCAATGGTTGATAATGTATTTAGGAGAAAATTTAAGTTCCAGGATCTAAAAGAAAAGGACATTACACAAATCTAAAAAATAGGAATTAATGTTAGAAAAGTACTTAGGTCCCATCCATCTTTTTGCCAACTAGAATACTTAGCTTCCTAGCAAAGCAATGGAAGGTTTAATGTATGCAGTTAAATGTTTGACTAGAAGCTAGCAAGTGCATAGAAGATGGTCGCAGAACTCTGGGGCAACCTGTAAATTCTGCCATGTAATGGAGAAATGAAAAAAGAAAGGATATCTCAAAAGTAATTTTCAACATTATCCTTTTTGCTTGACTCATTCTTGACATTCTGATTTAGACCCAGTCACCTCTTGCCTGGACTTTTATAACATCCTTAGTAATTTGTCTTCCTGCTTCCAACTTCAACGTATCTCTAATTTGTCACTCAATTTACCATCTGAGTTATATTTCTAAATTAGAAATTGGTTAAAATTACTTTTCTTGTTGTAATTCCCATGTGATTGATTTCTAAAGTTCCATCTACTTGGCATGACCACATATGACCTTCTGTATTTGTTTCCCATCTATATTACTTAGTATATTTTTCCTTCTTTATCCTATTTAACTGTCTTTTAGCAAATGTTCCATGCAAATGCATGACTCTAGCTTGTGTATCTGTAAAAAAAAATTAAATACAGAAAAGCGAGAAAGACAATTCAAAAGAAATGGTTATGTACAATCATACAGAGTGACTTAATGGACATTTGAGACTCAAAAGAGGGAAGGTGGAGGGGTATGAGATGCAAATTTACCTACTGGGTACAATGTACTCTATTCAGGTAATAGGTATATTGAAAGTCCAAACTTCTCCATTATGCAATCCATCCATGTAATATAACCATTGTACCCCCTATATCTGTTTAAATAAGAAAGATTGATGTTCATAATTGTTAATGCAAACAAAAGGGGGAAAAAAACAATGATTTAAGCCCCCCGACGATTATATAGTATGTATAACATATATATGTTAACATACATATATGATATTATATGACAAAATATAAAGTATCAATTTCCTCATTAAGAAAATAATATCTAACACTGAAAATCTGCTGCTTTTGTTTTTAATTATTTTCTATAATTTTATTTGTATGTTTTAAACATAAAATTATAGCCAATTTTATTATTTTTTAGTTGAATATTTATTTATTTTGGCCACTAAACATCCTTTTGGCTTTAAATTGTTTCATGGACTTTAAAACATTTCTCTAAATTATTCTTTTTTCTGGAATGCATCTTTTGGTAGTTCTTATGACAATTATCTGATAATGATAATCATTCTTTTTTGGCATGTTCAAAGCTATCATTTTTAGTGCTAATTCTTGACCAGTTGCTCATGAGGAACAAAATTAAGAAGTTGCATTAGTATTCTCATAATCTCAAAATCTTACCTCAATAGTCTTTGATGTGAGTGATAATTTGCAATGATGTTCCTCAGTGTTACTTAGGTTACATTTTTCAGATTATTCAAACTTTGACATAATCATTTGTTTTTCATACGTTGTTGGATTCTGTTTGCTAAAATTATGAGTGGTATTTTTTACATGTCATCCTTGAGTAGAAATGGGCTGTGATCGCCTTTTACTATATTGCCAATTCAGTTTTGTTATGAAGTTTACAATGGTTATAAAGGTTTCATAGTAATAAAGGTCATAATACCTTCACAAAATAATTTGAAAGCTATTCTTTCATTTTCTATGATATGTATATATTTGTATAAATTGAAGTTATCAATTTCTTAAATGGTTAGCAGAATTTGCTTGTAAAACAGGTTATTGTTTTTATTCTGGTTGCTGTTTTTATTTATTTCTAACTTAAAAAAATGATCTCCATTGATGTTTTTGCACTGTGGTCTGCATGACATCTGTTGCAACTAGTTTTATGGCGAAGTACATAGCCTACTTTCCTAAAAGTTTTTTATGTTTTAATAGATTTTGCTTTTTTTTTGCAATTATAGAATTCAGGGTTATAAATGTTTCACTAAATAAAGTTTGTTAATTGAATTTTTAAAATTTTCCATATTTTTATTTATATTTTGGTTTGTTTAATGTAATTACTACTGAAAGAATTGTGCAAAAGTTTCTTACTAACATGATGGCATTGCCTGTATACTTCTTTGTTAATGTATAATTTTATTATTATTATTATTTATTAAATCATAACTTTGTACACTGATGAATTTATGGGGTTCAGGGTACTGCTTCAATATACAATGTGAAATGCTTATATTGAACTAACACATCTATCACAATTGTACTCGTTTCTTAATAGTTTTGAAATGTACCATTGCATCATGCACATTAGGTGAGGTTCCCCCAAATACCTTTCCTCTCTCCTCCCATCCACTCTCTTTCCTCTTCCCTTCTACTTTCTGGACTATAGTTATGTTTTGCCATTCATATGCGTGTGTAGGTGATTATATATTGATTTCATAGTAATATTGAGTACATTGGATACTTTTTTCTCCATGCTTGAGATACTTTACTAGGAAGAATATGTTCCAGCTTCATCCAGGTAAATGTAGAAGATGTGAAGTCTCCATCTTTTTTATGACTGCCTAGTATTCCACAATGTATTTAATACATACATGACAATTTGTTAATTCATTCACGGGTTCATGGGCACTTGGGCTGTTTCCATGTCTTGGCTATTACAAATTGGGCTGCAATAAACATTTTGGTGCAAATGTCTTTGTTGTAAAATAATTTTTGGTCATCTGGGTATATACCTAGTAGAGGAATTGCAGAATCAAACAGTAGGTCTATTTTTAGTTCCTTGAGTATTCTCCAAACTTCTTTCCAAAAATGTTGTATTAGCTTGCATTCCCACCAGCAGTGTAGAAGCGTTCCCTTCTCTCCACATCCATGCCAACATCTATAGTTTTGGGATTTTGTGATGTGGGCTAATCTTAGTGGAGTTAGATGATATCTCAAAGTGGTTTTGATTTGCGTTTCTCTGAAGATTAAGGATGATGAGCATTTTTTCATGTGTTTGTAGGCCATGCACCTGTCTTCATCAGAGAAGTTTCTGTTCAAGTCTCTTGCTCCCATAGATATGGGGTTATTTGTTATTTTCTTATTGATTAGTTTGAATTCTCTGTAGATTATAGTTATCAGACCTTTGTCG
>CAUYPK010063719.1:0-32725 GCA_963574355.1 Loris lydekkerianus | reverse complement strand
ATACATTCCTTTTGGAAAGATATTTGGAGAACACTTAGAGATCTAAAAATAGATCTGCCATTCAGTCCTATAATTCCTACTAGGTATATACCCAGAAGACCAAAAATTACATTATAACAAAGATATTTGTACCACAGTGTTTATTGCAGCCCAATTCATATTTGCTAAGTCATGGAAAAAGCCCAAGTGCCCATCGATCCACGAATGGATTAATAAACTGGTATATGTACACCATAGAATATTATGCAGCCTTAAAGAAAGATGGAGACTTTACCTCTTTCATGTTTACATGGATGGAGCTGGAACATATCCTTCTTAGTAAAGTATCTCAAGAATGGAGGAAAAAGTATTCAGTGTACTCAGCCCTACTATGAAACTCATTTATGGCTTTCATATGAAAGCTATAACCCAGTTATAACCTAAGAATACGGGGAAGGGGGAGAGGGAGGGGAGGGAGGGGGGAGGATGGGCAGAGGGAGGGGGATTGGTGGGATGACACCTATGGTGCATCTTACAAGGGTACATGTGAAACTTAGTAAATGCAGAATATAAATGTCTTAACACAATACCTAAGAAAATGCCAGGAAGGCTATGTTAACCAGTGTGATGAAAATGTGTGAAACGGTCTACAAAACCAGTGTATGGTGCCCCATGATCGCATTAATGTACACAGCTATGATTTAATATTAATAAAAAAAAGAAACATGGATAGGAAAGAAATGGACTAGATCTGAAATGAGTCCAGTCAGATCAGCAGAAAGCAGCTGTGGAGGAGGGCAGCGAGGATCTGGAGGGCAGATCTGCACACACCCCAGCCAAACTCAGCCCTCGGGGACAGCTGGTCTGCCTGCCAGCACCCTTTAGTGACTGCTTTGTCATCTCCTCTGTGCCTTTGAAGAAGCCACACACCTCTGCCTGGCCAATTTTCCTGCTTTTTTCAAACTCATCCCTTATACTGAAGAGGCAGCACAGTGGCAGGGTCTGGAGCCGGCCGTGGGGTTCAGTTCCTGGTTCTGCCTCTTGCCGCCCATAAACCCTCAGGTAGTTGTGGAATTCCTGGTTCCTCCTCTGTGTAATGGGGATTAATCAAGTACCCGCCCCGTGGGGTTGTTGGGAGGATGAACAAGATTAACCACCTAGGCTTGGCACATGGAAGCACAGGTTGTGATGTCACATCACACCCATGGTATATTTGATCCAGGGGCTCCACGGGCGGACGGGTCCCAAATCTCAGCCCTGCCGCTCACCAGTGCTGAAAGCTCGGGCATCTTACACCTCTTCAGCCTAACTCTCCTTGCCTCTCTCCCTCTAATTGCTGTAGGGGTCAGGAAACTTGTGCACAAAGGGTCCAAGAGCAGCCGCGGCTAGATCCCACAGATGTCTCCTCCCTTCTCTTCTAGTCTTTTCTTCCTTGTTGCTGTTTGTCAGCTCCGGCTTCTTACCTTACCAAGATGAGTCACATTAATGGCAGTTGTCATGTATCAACTGAACGTGACACTTCCCACCTCTGAGCCATGTCTGTCTGCAAATTCCCAGTGACACACTTGGGGGTCCCAGCATGAAGGCTGTTCTTTTCCATCCAGATTCTCAGCCTCTCTCTTGACTTTTCAAAACTGATTGCTCTGACGTGGTGCTCAAGGGCCTTTGTGCTGTCAGGGCTGAAGGATTCTGTTTTTCTAAACACCTGAAAGACTTTCTGTTGTTTTCCCCACAGAGGTGAATCAGTAAGGTCTTCTCACAAGCTCTCCACAACCTGCCAAATCCATCCTCAAACCCAGTGGTTCTCAAAGCGTGCCCTTGGACCAGCAACATCACATCCCCTGGGAAGATGGTAGAAACACCCATTTTTGGACTCCACCCAGATATACTGAATCAGAAACTGCAGTGGGGCCCAGAAAGCTATGTTTTAATAAGCCATTCAGAATATTCTGATCCACACTCCAGTTCAAGAACTACTCAAAGTTAAGAAATGCCTTCACCAAAAGTGTAATTTTTTAGTTAAAATGAAATGTAGAAATCAAACACATTTCCTGCCAAGTCTATTTTTACTATTTGTTTACTAATTACATCCTCACCCTTCCCAAAAAGAGTGAATGAGGGCTTAGGATAAAATAATAATGTTATAATAATAAAAAAAATTTTGAAAAATGACCTTGGTGAGGCACTATAACGAGTGATTCCCATGCATTATGCCATTTAATCTTTGTAAAATCCTGATAAAATGTTTATTACCTCCCTTTGCATCTGAAGAGACAAAACCATTGAAAAATTTATTGGTAAATTTATTGAAAAATTTATTGGTAAATAAATTTTCTGGGATCAAATTTAAAGGAGGAAAAAAATGTTTTTATTATTGTTGGGGGTTTTGTTTTGTTTTGGTTTGTTTTGGTTTGGAGAAATTGTGTTATCACACTTTGAGTTTTTTTTAAGGAGTATCCAAGGAGCTGTTTAGAAATAATAATTCCTAGTACTTGAGTCTCACTTAGCAGAATAGGCTGGAGCGATTCTGTCAGCAAGGCCAGCCCGGGGGCTTTTCCTCAATGCTAACCAATCAATTGGGTGAGCTGCCATGGGCAGGTGACAGACACAGTTACAAAGTTCTGTGCAGACCTCTGCTGGCAGGAGAGATAGTGCATACTGTCAGTGAGGGAAATTGCCTGCCCAACTTGGCTCTCAGAAGACATAACAGTAAACATCTGAGCCCCAAATCAATGGGGCTCAGATCGTTATTGGCCCTAATGATCCAAGTAGCAGAAGAGCAAATTTATGTTTTACTTCTTTAGAAGGAAAGACATGGGTGGCACCTGTGGCTCAAAGGGGTAGGGTGCCAGCCCCATATGCTGGAGGTGGCAGGTTCAAACCCAGCCCCACCCAAAAACTGCAAAAAATAATAATAATAATTATAAAATAAATAGAAGGAAAGACATTTCTATAACAGGACTTAACTTTAATGAACATCTTCTTTCTCTTGAGATGAAATAACTACTCTTTTCTTACTGCTTGCTATAAGTTCTATAGTACGTACTTAAACATACTAGGTCAATGATGCCTCAGTAAAGTCTGCCAGGTAAATATTAGCATCACCATTTGACAGATAAGGAAAATGTCACCCAGAAAGGTTGGTAAGAGATTGGTTGGTCACATAGGTGCTAAGGGGTAAAGTGCAGCAGGACCCTGGCCATGTTCTGGGGCACTGGAGTGCTTTTCATAGGCTGGAAACTGATCCCAGACACAGTTCCTTTCTTCCTTAGTATGGGACACAATTCTGTGGACTTAGATTAGATTTCTACTTAAAATGAAGGCCACTTTCTGTTGCCTATGCAGTGAGTGATGAATGAGGGCTTAGGATAAAATAATAATAAAATAAAATTCTAAAATCTGGTGCTCACAAGCTAACATCAGTGTACATACCAGGCACTTCCCTCCCTGGCCTCTCCCCTGCTCTGTCCTGTGTTCCTGGGTGGCTGAGTCTTGCAGGCAGTGTTACCCCCTTGTCAGCATGGCTGATGGCAGGCCATGGATTTTAATTTTACCAACAAAGTAATGTTAGTGTTGTGTCACCATTATCAGTTCTGTTTGTTGCAGATTGCTTGGCAAAACTTCCTGTGGATAATGACTTGAGTTTGTATCAGCAGCATCTGGGGCATTTTATGGTCAGACCTGAATTTTGGAGCAACATTTTAATTATCCAGTTCCTCTTCAAAACTTTTTATCACACAATCCAGTTCTTTTCCCTTAGAAAATAGGAAGAGAGGAGGCAAGTCAGCTGTTCTATGTCTTACCCTTCAAGTGGATTATGGTCACAATTTGAAAGGAAAACAAAATCATGCCACCTCAGAAGGCAACCGGCTTATTTTGCTAGCCCAGTGCTTAGCAAGCTCTGATACACACAGGAATCTTGCTAAAATGCAGATCCTGATTTGGGTGGTCTCAGCATCAAGGTCGAGGACTGAGATTATGCTTTTTTATTCAGCTTCTGGGAGATGCCTACACTGCTGGTCCGAGGCCCATACTGGGAGTAGCGAGATCCAGAGGATCTCATGAAATTTCCCCAACCTCTTACTTTGTTTGGTGCCCTACCACGTCAGGGCAGAGGGCCTACAAAAGCCTCTTTCATGGATAGCAGCCAGGGTTGGATTAGCTTTGTGTAGGAAGTTTCTTTTTTATCACAACTGTATCTTTTAGTCTCATGAACCAGCATCAGTCTGGTATTTCTAGGTGAAGTTTTAATGTGATTGTAATTTCAGGGCTGTTCTTGAACTGAGTTACATGATCTCAGTCTGCCTTCTTATGAGAATACATCATGTTTACAAATTCACTTATGTCACAGAAAAAGAAATTGGAAACTCCTTATACAAGTGCCTTGAAGTGTGATTCATATTCACAGTATGGTGTTAAGTAGATTTTTTAGGAAAACAATACAATTTTCTTCTGATTCTTAGATTCAAAGGAGTTTCTATTCACTTAAACTTTGAAGTGAATTTGCAATAAGTACCCTAATTTGCAATAAGAAGACTACTAGAATTTCTAGAAGGAAACCAACCTGATTGGACATCAAGCCACTCACCCAAAAATGAAGTCTACAGTCTGTTTCCAGGTTTGTTTCTAGTTCAGTTAGTGACATATCAGCAAATAACTTCTTTCAATTTTCCTCAGTAAAATAAGGGTAATAATGATTTGCACCTCGAATATATCTATTATTGGTTTTAATACTACCTGTGGATGTAGGACATGCAAATCTATATTTCTAGTCCAAATTTCTGTCCTCCAAAGGATACTAGTCTCTATACTTGTGTAACCAAATGTCCCCAAGTAATGCCACAAGTAGCATTTGGCTACTCCAAATTCAGGTGGTATCCCAACTAAAGTTTCCACCTTCCCTCCAAACCTGGTTCTTGTCGTATATTACCCATCCTGGCTAGTTGTGAGACCATCACAGACCACCTGTCCAAGCCCAGAGGCATCATTACCTATTATATTGTGAGGTTCTCAACTATACATAATCTTTATAATTCCAGTACCTTGCACTGAACTCAGCATAACAAAATTCTAAAAAAATGAAAGAAAAAGTGGCTGAGTTGAATTAAAACTCTATAAACCTGGATGGTCTATATAGCCCTGAAAAGTATTAAAAATTATGAAGAATTGACATTTTGAAAAATTGCAGCCCCTCTACTCACTACTGTCTAACAAGGGGTGAATACAGCTTTTTTTGTCAATGATTTCCACTGCCAGGGTGTAGTGAAAACCCATGAATCCAAAATGTACATAAGCAAAGCTTGGTAGTGTTTTAACTTTTATTTATACTCCCTCTACCAACTTGTGTTTAGATTTATCTATATGTTTTGTTAATTTCTTTTCTTACCATATTTCTTATAGCCTGTCTCCTTCCCTCTTGGATGCATTCCAGCTATGTAACAGAGTTATATATAATAGGTGCTTGGTGACATGGTATTTCATTTCACAGCCTTCCTAGTAGATTTTGTAAACACCATTTTTAAGTGAAGAGACAGGTGCAAGGAGAGTAAGTGACTCTCCCGATATCACACACATGTAAGTGAGGAGGGAGAGCTCCACCCCTCTTCCCCCTGTGGTGACAGGCCATCCTGATACACTTTAGGGAATATAATCTTCTTCTCACCTGAAAAATTTTATCAAAGATGCAGTATTATTATTTCCTATTTATAAAATGGTATATGTTTATACTATTATATACTATTATACCATTATTTTTAATTTGAAAAATTAAAGTTACCCACAGTATCACCATTTGGTATCAACAGTTACATTTTGGCACATTTTCTTCCAGATTTTTTTTCTTTTCGTAGTAGTATTTAATATACTACATTGCTGTAGTATTTTAATGTACTACATTGCTGAAAGGAATAGCAGAGAGAGGGAAGGAAGGAGGGGGGTGGGGTCTTGGTGTGTATCACATCTTTTAGGGGCAAGACACGATTGTAAGAGGGACTTTACCTAACAAATGCAATCAGTATAACCTGGTTTCTTATACTTTCAATGAATCCCAACAATAAAAATAAATAAATAAATAAATAAATAAATATTATATATATAAATAAATAAATATTATATATTATACATATATAATATATATACTACATTGCTTTAATTACTATACATTCATCATATATCTTAGTATCTGATAGGACAAAGTTTCCTCTCTCGCATAGTGTTTCCTCTTTAAGACTTCTCTTAGCTAGAAAAATATCCATAATATTTTAAAAAGTGAGAATGTCCCTCAATCTCCCTATACCTTGTAAAAAGGGCCCCTTCTGAATTTCTAGACACAGTACAAGGGTTCTCTCCATGCAGAAAAGACACCCGTTGAAGACATTCAGGTTGAAGAGACTATTAATAAATGATGGTGAGTGAGTCCAAAATGTGCTTATATCATTTTATAAGAAGTTTAATTTTTTTGATGCTTATAGAATCTTCAGTTTTCCTCCAGATGCCTTCCTTGAGCTGGGAATTAGTGAAAACATTAACACACCAGGGAACAAGATGAGGTGGGGTCGTGGGGGAGGCTTAGACTTAAAAGATTTAAAAAATATGCTATTGATTCTCTATAGCTGCAGAAAAAAGAGCTTCACCTTTTTTTGGCTAGAATTTAGCTACAGAAGAAAATCTTACTCCAAGGGTGTCACCAAATGCTATCGGAAAAGTTCCCAAACAAGTGTTATTCACTCCCCCTACACTGCAGACCTACCAGATAACATACGGAACAAGAGACACTCTGCTTTGGCTGAAGCTACTTTCCCAGCACCTTCTGCCTGCTCACCTTCAACTCCTAAAACTTGATGATGTCACATTTTTGTTCCTCAAGAGCTGGACTATTCAGTGGCTGAGCAATTCCTTAGAAGCCCAAGAGCTGTGGGAGTGAAAAGTGTAAGTGCACAGTTGTCTGTATTCCTGGGCCAGGGCCCTGAGCTGGATTCCAAAAGCAGGGGCCGTGGGTTCCCTCAGGGTGCAGCTTCTCAGTGAAACTGGCATAAGCCAGGGCTCTTCAGGAAGCCCCATCCTAGAAGCCTGAAGTGCTGCCCAGTCTTTCCAGATTGGACACTGGCTCCCCAAAGGCTTGCCCCACCAACAGGCTCTCTCCAGGAGTGGTGCAGAATCTTTGCCTGACCTTACAGTGCACCAGGGTGCTACAAATGATGGGCATAGTGCCCAGAGGCAGAGTCCACCAAGGGCACACAGCACATGGTAGCAGTTCAGCCAGAGTTTAGACACATCTCCCGATCCCAGCCCAGCCCTCCTTCAGGGTCTACCAGCACACTGCTTTGTTAAAGCAAGCACACTGCCATGGAAATGTTCATGCTAGCTGATGGACCATTGGTTCATGGTGGGAATTAACAAACTGGGAAGGGCCAATGGGTGGTCTGAGATCACTGCAGAGCACCACACAATGTTCAAGCCTGAAGAGAATGCAGAGGGCCTCACTATTGGGCACCTAGAGTAGTGGAACTGAAGGCAGAGGATAAAGGCTACATGAAAAAACAGCCATGCAGAGCAGGAGGGAGTTTTAAGAATATTCAAGTCCATTGAGTCAACTATGGAAATAAGAATTCATCCACCTGCTGATTAAGAACCCTCCTGTGAAGCCAAGGAAAAAAGGAGCTTAAGAAGTGACTATGTTTTAGGTTTACAAAGAACGATATGATCTTCTCTTTGTAAAGATCACATTCGGAGGCATGGTATGATACAGTACTGCAAACTCTACAGAGTGCACAGAGCCGATTATGATCCCTACTCTTGATGGACGCTTAGCACAGACATCCAAAAATAATTGAAACAGTGCTGTGATGTGCTCCAAGAAAGGTTTTTGCTTATAAAAGAGGCGAGGAATTTGGACGAGGCTTTATTAAGAATGAGGAAGATAATTAGAAAGTGTGTATGTTCCGGGTTTTGTTGGGTTTTGTTCTCTTTGTATGGTGGAATGTTTCAGACATTCTCAGAAGTTTCTGTTATGCTATAAAGACACCCGTTGACCAATCATTCAGATTTAACTAATCTCACAGACCCACCATTACAGATTTTAAGAAGATGAAACATTATCAATAGTGTTAAAGCTCCTCTCTAAACCCCAGGGTTTTGTTTTGTTTTTTTTTTCCCTGAAATGGGATATATTGTTCTTACGCATGTTATTCCATTTTGTAATTATATATGACTAGAAATATGTATGGTTTTGCTCTGTGTGATGTTTTTTATTTACATTGATGGCATCATGCTGTATATAGTATTCTGAGAAGGGTCATCTTTTTCATTTAATACCACTGCATAATCTATGATTAAGTGAATAGCTCAGTTTGATTAAACATACTCTTATTGATAGACTCCTAGCCATGTCATGCAGAGCAAGCTCCAGCTGCAGAGCCTTTATCCTTCTTGTTCCCTCCTCCTAGAATGCTGCTGCCCCCACAGGGCTCACTGCCTCTCCATCTTCTTGCCTATGATCACAAGGCCTTCCCTGACCACCCTAAATTATGTAGCTTCCCTGCCCCACTCAGGCACTTCCTCTCCCCTCAGCCTGCTACATTTCTTCTCATGGCACTTATTGCACCTGATGTGGGATGGGTCCAGTTACCTGTCGGCCAGCCTGCCTCTTGCATTAGCACTTAAACACCCTGAGACTGAGAGCCTTGCCCTTCTGACTACTGTATACTCCACATTCACATCAGCATTTGGCCCATGGTGGGTGCTCACTGAGCATATATTTGATCAATGAGTGAAGAAGTGAGTGAGCAAATAATGAATGAATGAATGAACCAAGGTTGTTTACATTTTCTTCTATCACAAGCTATGCTTCAGTGAACACCCTGGGGGATACATGTGAGTGCTTCTTTGGGGAGATCCCCAGAATGGAATTGCTGGACTGTGTGGGATGTATCTCCCACAAGTGCTTTGAAAAGTGTGAAACTCCGCACAGAGGTAATGGGCTATTTGGGGGGTAATGGACTATTTGGGAGGGAGGGAGGCCGTTGGGTCTGTGAAGGTGCTTATTTCTGAGGAGAGGAGACATGCAGTCCTTCCTTTCACAGTCCAATATAGAATAGGGTCCCCACCTCTCTGCCTACCCAGACCCCACCTCAATGTTAAACTTCAACTTTGTCATTACCTACTTCCTTACACACTCTCAGCATGGGACACCTGACCCTCTGTGTCTACATAAACTGCATCTAAGGAGTTCGTGAGGCTGGTGAAGATAGTGCTGGATGAGCTCTTTACTTGAATGCCCTCATCAGCTCTTCACAAACTCCACCAAGCCTTTATTATCCCTATTTTGCAGATGAGGAAGTGGAGGAAGAAAAGTTGAGTGACTTGCCCAAAGTCACAGAGCTAACAGATGTTAGAATTGAGACTAGACTTTGCTACATACTTCATATTCTATCATTTAACCTTCACAACCAGGTGATGGGAGTAAGAGCTGTTGTTACTCCCATTTTGATGGAGACCGAGGCACCAAGAGGTCAAGTAACATGTCTGATGCGACAGAGAAAGTGAGAGAGCCAGAATTTGAACTCTTCTCTCTGGCCTTGGATCCTCAGCTTTAGCAACAATGCGGTACTTTCCCAGCTTCATTCTGAGGAGCTCACCTGGCCTGACCTGGAACCTCTCACTCACTCACTCTTTCCTTCTTGTCCTGTATGAGCTCTGACAGGACAGGTCCTACATCTCTGTCATCTAAACAGTGTGTCATTTTCAGTCTTGCTTTCTGCCCCTTCATGATGTTGCAGTGCAGTTGTCTCCATGGGAAATGAGGGAAGGTGGAAGGACAGGCTGCCACATGGAGGTCTTATCAGGATCTCTAAGAACAAGTGTGTTTGGGGAACACTCTTCTGCCAAGAGATGATGCTGTGGCCCCTTTGGGGCATGTGCTCCTTCCTGAGGATCACTCATGTGCAGCATTTGGTACAGGACAGGTGCATAGAGGCCATTTGGGAAAGACATACTCATTCACATTCAGGTACCACCGGGCTCTAGCCTTTCTCTGCACACTCTCAGCTGAGTTGTCTAATTCTTCCTCCAACTCTTAAGGCAAAATTTATTAGCCCATTTTGCAGACACTGAAACTGTAGCTCCAAGGACTAAAAGTAATCAATTCTAACTATGTTGTAATTGATAAATTGTGAAGTTTTGCCACTAATTTTTAAAAAAAACTTTTTAAAGAAATTACATGCTTAAATTTGTGAAACTACACTGAGCTAAGAATCTTCGTGTGATCATCCTTAAAGATAACTTGGAATCTTTAGGAAAAAAATAAGCCAGAGACATCAAACATGGACACCTCTGGACAGTGTCAAGTTGGACAGCTTTTCACTACAAGTCTCCTTCCCCAGGAGAGCATCCCCCTTCCTAAACCACCTCTCCCACATGCTTACTGCAGCTGAGAAGCAGCAGTTTGGTTGCCAGAGAAAATGCCTGAGGCAGAAAGCAGGATGGTTCCAGCTTCTCACATATGTGTAGGAATGATCCTGAACCCAAGGTCTCTGGCACATGGACTGTCTGGCCATGCCCAAGATACCTATAGTCTGGCCTTTGAGTTATCATGTTTGAATGGATTAGTCTGTCAGCACTATTAGGTAGTACCTGGTACAGAGTGGGCACTAGGACACGGTAGTGGGATGAAGGAATGGGGGAGTGAACAGATGAATGGATCCAGATGCTGACACAGATGCTGCCCTGCCATCTGTGCCCCTAGAGTGCTGACACAGAGGCTCTTCCCTTCTCGCCTACCCTTGCCTGCAGTTGTGCATGTCCATCTAGAAGCCAGATGCCTGAGGGTGAGCCAGGAAGCAGTGCCCTCAGCTATCATCCGCCCTGGTGCTCCAGCCCTCTCTCCACACTTTTGCCCCACAATCCACACGCATCTTGTGAGTTTCCTCTGAGCCATGAATTTTAAAATAAGTACAATAAAAGTAATATCAAATAAGAGTAATCATGACAGAACATTGCCTGGGGCTTCCGGAAAAGCTCTCAACATTAACTCTAAGTCAAATCATAACCTAAAACCTACTCTTCTTAAGGAAAATCTTTATAAATCAGGCTGTGGCTTTGTCAGCCATTCCCCAAGGATTCAATGTTATCTTCTGCCTCCTTGTAGTCTCAGGCCAGACCTCGGCGTCTACCTGAGACTCATCTCAAGCAAGTGAAGGCAATCTATTTTAGAGTTTATCAAAGTGCTTCCAAATGCCATAGAATTTTGGTATAGCAGTGAACGGCGAGCTCATGCGATGATGCACTTGAGGTCTTTAAGGGCTGTCTAGAACTTAAAATATGGGTATTATTAGAACTCTTGGTTGCATATAATAAAAACCCAACTCAAAAGGCTCAATCAGAAGAGGGAATTTGTTGGCTCGTATAATGGGAAAGCGCTGGGGTTGATTTAATGCTTGAGTAGATCCAGGTGTTCAAGGCACATCAACAGGATGCTATGCCTTCCACTGTCAGATCTGCCTTCCTTCAGAAACCCGTGCATAGCCTCCAAATGATGGCAAAGATGGCCTCAGCAACTCTAGGATTTCATTCTGCCACAGAGCCAGGCTGCCAGAAATGGAGCTCCTCTTTCCAAGCGCTCCAAGAAAAGCTCCCACCTTACCCCTATGGCAGGTCTAAGTCAGGTGACCCACACACACACCCAGTACCAGGGAAGGGCCAAATGTCCCAGAACCATATAGACTTTAAGTTGGGGAGGATGCAGGTGTGTCCCAAAAGAAAATGTCCTTCTGTCAGAAGAATGAGGGCACAGCAATAAGGACCCCCCATGATACCACTGGGACCCCTTCAGCTGCAGATTTGAGCCCCTCTGTGGCCAGCTTCTCAGAGGACAGGGCCGTGGGTAAAAACAGGCAGCCTGATTTTACCCTCTCTTCAGAGAGCTGCCTCTTCTGCAGCTGCATTTTTTTCGTGCTTTTTAAGGTATCAAATACATCATAAGCCCAGAAGTTATGATTTCCAAGGACAAGTTCTTCTGTATATTCTTTCTTTTCTGTTAATATCATTCTAAATTCCACTATATTCTAGTTTCTGTTGTATTATTCTAAATAGCTTTATGGATGGTTTTTCATAAAAATGACAGATGCTTAGTGTAATAAATTAAAATGCAATTAAGAAAAGTAACCTGGAGAGAGCCAATCCCTATTCATGTGGGGTCCCTGTCTAGTGCAAGCACACGGTGGAGAGCTCCCATTTTTTAATCTCTATTCCAGTACTTGCTCCTTGGGGCAAGATGCTCAATCCCTGCTTACAGATACATGTTGATTTAAGCATCTATAAGGATGGGACTCAGCATTGTAGGGCTGCTACAAGAAATTACTGAGTCCTATTATGTGTCAGACACCTTATTATTTGTGTTATATCATTTAATATTCAAAAAAGCCTTGTAAGGTAGTTACAGTCATCATCCCCATCTTATAGATGAAGAAACTGAGGCTTAGAGGGATTAAGTAACATCCGCTAGGCCATACATGAAATAAATGCCAGGGCCTGGCCACCCCAGCCAGTCCTGCCACCCATGCTTCTACCCACTGCACTGGGCCCTGCAAGAATTAAGTACGTGATGCAAGGAAAGCTTTTGGCAAAAAGCTTTACAAAATTATGTCCATTTTGAATGATAGTGAGACTAATGATAATAATGCAGTTTTCCCTAACAGAGATGATGCATTTGGTACATTTTGTTTTATAGCTGCTTTTCTTCCTCAGTGAGGAGGATGAGCCTCTAAAGTCCATCTTGTTCACCAAGCCAGAGGGAAGAAGGTAACGCTGGCCTTCTGCCCCTTCGTCTTCCTTCCTGAGCTGCACTCAGAGATGAGGAACAGGCTTTGCCGTGGAACAGTCAGCTAGTCCTTCCGGGGTTTCCCTTTAAGAAAAAGAGTCCACTTTGAGAGGGACTTTAGAATCTCACACCAGAGGCAGGAAGTACGAATTGGTACCAGCTCTGTGAAAGGGTCACATCTTTGAACACAGCAGTTTTACTTCTAGGATTCATGATTATGGATATGTGAAATCATTTGGCTGCCAACATATGCATCACAGAATTGTTTTTAATGACAAAATAAATAGGAGGAATTCAACATCCAGAGATTGGAGATCAATTCCATAAAATCTTGCTGTGTCCATACTGTGAGGAACTCTGAGGTGACTAAAAACATTATAAGGAAAGTCTGTTCAGCAATGTTAAAGTCAATCGGGAATATTAAGTGGAAAAAAACGAAGTTATAAAACAGCGTCCATGCATCACTTACTAGACTGTGCATTTCATGGTCTGGGCACATGAGATACAGGAGTGGGGAAAAAGCCTTCCATGACCTTATGTTCTACTGGGGAGGGTAAATAGATGACAAACAAATTGATAATTATTAATATGACAATATATTATTTTTATAACATATCAATTATATACAATTATATATTATTAAACAGCAGGTATAGAGAAGTGTTCTATAGAAGTATGGGGAGTGAAATCAGAGGAAGAGGATAGGTGTGTTGGTAGTGGTACTTTAGCAAGTGGTCAGGAAAGGCCTCCCAAAGGGAGTGATCATTTACACAGGCCTGAATGAAGTGACAGGCTGAGCCATGGCACTATCTGTGGGGAAGTGTGTTACAGGCAGAGAGAACAGCTAGATCAAAGCCTGTGTGATCTGTATTTGTTCAAAGATTCTGTGAACATTACCTGTTCTAAAAATGTTTGCATATGCTCAGGAAAAGCCCATATGGCTTCTTCTCTTCATTGAAATCTCTAACCAGCTAAAAGGGGTACCTCCCCACGGCCACCATCACTTCTTCCTGGCCACTCTGGGTGACTGCCCTGCTGCTGCCTAAAGCCTCTGTCCTCAGAACTGCTTTGTTGGGTGAGGGAGAGCATCCTCCCTCTTGAGAAACCCCAATCTCTCAAAGCAGCTCTGGCCCCCGGACCTGGTCAGCACCAACAGGCTTTAGTCTGACCTCTGGGTTCCTGCCTTCCCGTGTGCCTACATGCCCCCACACACATGCATGCACAAACATGCACATATTTGTGCACAGGTAACAGTGCCACAAGTTTCTAGACCCCTCCTCATCTCTGTGCAAGCCAATTAAAAACGAGCGGGAGAGAAGCCTGAAAGAACACTCATCTAAATTCAAGTTCCAGGCATAGAAATTCGGATGATTTTCCAAAGCTTCTTTTGCTTACTTTATTTCAGTGCTTTATGGTAATACATGAACTTCTTTAAAAGAAAGTCAAATAGTACAAAATGATAATTGATTAAAGGATTTTATGTTCCTAAATCCATACCAAGCCCCAGCCCCGGGAATCATGCGGAAGCATTTCTGGGGCTCACCACCACAATCCTCAGTAATCCGTTTATCCTGCCATTTCTCAAATTTTTCAACTTTAGACTTTCATGAATAGCTCACTTTTTTCAAAATCTCCTTCCCTACCCCTTGAAGTTGTTTTTGTTTTGTTTTGGTTTGGTTTGGTTTTTTTGCAATTTTTGGCAGGGGCTGGGTTTGAACCCGCCACCTCCGGCATATGGGGCCAGCGCCCTGCTCCTTTGAGCCACAGGCACCACCCTCCCTCGAAGTTTTATTAAAAGTTTTATTATACTTGGATGACCTCTATGACTTTAAATAACAAATTTGAGCCATTGTCTTTGGTTCATTCTATAAGCTTCTGGCTCCATCCTGGAGTTAAGATGAAGAAATTGGCACCTCTTAACTACTCCCATCAGTCCTCCCTCTCTCTCCTGCCAGCTTCCATTTAATACCAGGCTATCAATAACTTAATTTTTCTTGCAGTGACAAAAGCAAATGTCTTGAAAATGTGGGCCCTTGTCTATAAATGGGGTGTGAAAATTAAACAATTATATGATTATGTATTTTAATTATATAAATTTTATTTGCTAGAGACCAAAGTCAGGACTTGAAATTCATCGGGAGAAACATACTAATCCTTGGCTACAACACTTGGACTATTTGAAGAAGAAAGTGTCATCTCTTTATTAGTTGACAAAATCTTACAACTTTTAATTTGTTTCATATTCTCTTAAGCTGTTTTTGGATTTTTTTGTTTGGGGAGATTGTCTTTGCTGGAACTTCTAGTTGTCTTTCCTTGTTCTTATTGCCAAAAGAAAGATGTGGCTCTTTCTTCAACATTTCTCTTCATCCAGGTCTTCTTAATTACATGCTTACTGAATGGCTCATCTGGGCTGCTTGCTTTCCAGCTGCGCTGCACAGTTGTGGTCCTGGAATTTCTCTCCATTACACAACTGGGACAGCTTCCCTGAAGTCCCAGGATTTCTTCTTTCTTGGATGACTTTTAGTTCTCCTGGAATCTTTTTAAGAATCGTTTTTTCCATAAAGCATGTAAATTTTCTGAAATCTTACATGTCTGAAAATATCTTTGTTTTGTCCTCATGAGATGGTAGTTTGGCTGAGCATTGAATTCTATGTTCATGTCATTTCTTTGCAGGGCTTAGAAATAAATCTATGTTCTACTATCTTCCAGCATTCAGTGTTATTGAATAAAAATTTTAATATTTATTATGGCATACAATTTATATAGTTTATGTTTGTCCATTTGCAAAACACTCTTTTTTTTTTTTTTTTTTTTTCTTTTGGTCTAGAAGCCCCTTATCTTTCAGGATATGAACTTTCCTTAAGCTATTATCTAGATGAGTTTGTCTGCTTTGCTTTGCTTTGCTTTGTGTTTCACTTTATTCTATTTGGCATGTGGTAGGTGAGCCCTTTAACCTGAAGTCGTTGGACTTTCTAAACTTCGGGAGATTTTCTACTACAACATCTATGGTTTTATTTCCCTTTTTTTAATTTTCTCTTTTCTCCCTTTTTGGAATCCTGTTAGATGCTGGACCTCCCGAATTGACTCTCTATGCCTCTTTTCTCTCATTTTTGACTTCTTAGTTCATATTCTGAAAAATTTATACTGATTTTAACTTTTATATATTCTATCAATTTTTTTATTGGTCCTATTTCCTTTTTCTAAGATGTTCTCATCCTCTACTTATATTTTACATCACTGTGACCCGTTATATGGATGTAGTATCTTTTCATATCACTATTGATATTACTTAGATTTTGAGTTATTTTCAGTATCCTGAATTATCTTCATTCATTTTCCCTTATTAAATTTTGTTAGTTTGTCCTGGTTCTTCCTTTTTATGCCATTGAATTATTTCAAATGCCTGGTTATACTTGGTCATCTATTTAACAGAGGACTTAGTTGATTAATAAAGGTAATCAGCCTGGGCCTCCTCTGCCATTGGGTGGGTCAATATTCCCAGTAGAACTCTTTTTTGAAAGGGATTTGGGGCCAGAGGTTGGAAGTGCTTATTGACAGCTCCAAATTTGTGAGTTAGGCAGGCCTTATAGGGGACCCACAACACAAAATAAGAAAGAGTTCACTGCACTGTGTTAACCTCCATATTGAAGTCCTAGCCATTCTCAAGCAGATTATCCAACTTCAGTAGGGAAACTTTCTATTTTTATCCTAAGAACCAATTACCCATTTGTTTGGGATGAGAGATAGGAAGCCAAGAAGCATCACTCTTGTCTACAAAACCATTAAATTGCCTTTCTGAATACCATGTTTTACTATGTCACAACCCCAACCTTCTCTTTAAATCACCAAGCCAAAATGAGACTTTCTGATCAGTCTAAATTCTTCTGGTTTTGTTGAAAGACAGTGTTCTTTGTTACCTTTATGCTATCATTCACTTCTATGTCTCCATACACTTGCCAAAATCTTTTTCATATATTTCTTTTCCTTGGATATCTTCTCCCATTTCGCTGGGGTCTGGGAGGAAGAGCAGCTAAATGTGTTTGTTCCTCTGTTGAATTGGATACCTTTATACTTACTTTGCTTTTCTTTGAAAAGTGTATAGTATTATATTCACAATAACAAAATAAAATCTGTTCTTAAAATTGAAGAGCTTTAGAAATTTGTTCTGACAAAGCATAAAAAAGAAGAATCTTCTTGGTGTTTTGCAGTGACCATATAGCGCGAACCAGGAAGCTGCTTTCCTACAGTGCTTTGGTCCCAGGAAGGAAAAGTCTGGAGAATTTTGGCATCTCACTTGTGATTTTTACTTTCCCAAGCTGAATTAGAAATGCTGTTGATGCAGTAAGACTATCAAATACAAAGCCTACTATTAAACACCCCAAAACTTAGCGGCTTAAAATGGAAAAAGCATTTATTGGCTTTTTCTTTAAAAGGACTCAGGTGGATAGTTCTTGCTGGTCTCACCTGAAGTCACTCATGTGTCTCCAGTCAATGGGTGATCAATGGATTCATTCATCTTTCTAGGGGATGACCGGCTGTGGCTAAGGCAAGAGGGATGATTGGGCCAAGTGTCTCTTACCACACAAGAGCTAAGCTAGAGTTTATTCACATGGCAATGGTTGCAGGATTCCCGAGAGCAGCAAGAGAACAAACTGCAGGGATCAGGACTCACACAGCACCACTTTCACCACGCTCCATGGTCAGATCAAGTCCCAGGGCCAGCCTAGAGTACAGGTGTAGAGAAATAAACTCCACATCTTGATGGAAGAAGCTGGTAGCATTTTAGCAACTTTGTAATTCACTATTTAATAATTATGACTTTCTGTTTAATTCTGTTTTCCTTAGGCTTCTGAGGACCCAGTCTCTGGAATGGTTTTATAATAATGTGAAGAGCCGCTTCAAGCGCTTTGGCAGTGCCAAGGTCCTTAAGAACCTGTACAGGAAACACCGGCTGGAGAGTGGAGCATGCTTCGACATTCTAGGTACTCTCACTGCCAGCTGCTCTGGGAGACTTTGAAGAGATGGAGGGGGTAGAAGAAGGCCTGGTTTGGAGGCCCTGAAAACTGGGGCACACTTAACTGAAGCACAGAAATCTGCTTAAATATCTGGCACTAGTGAGGAACAGAAATAGAAGAACTCTTTTGGTTCCACCTCCCACTGAGCTATAGTTTATATGTTAGAAGCTGCAAAGGCCAAAAAAAATTCCTACAAATTATACATATTTTAATTCTAGACCCCTAGAAATTAAAGACTCTTGATCATCATCTCCTTATGATTAAAATGTTGGAAAGTCATTTTTGCTTGATTACAGAGAGACTGTATCTGCCCTTGGAGGATATGTCCTCCACTCCACTTTCTTTGTATTCCAAAATTCTATTCTTACCAGGCCCAGAATCTGATGTAATAGGAGAGTTAGAAAAGTGTCAACTTCCTCCCAGAAGCTTGAAGGCCGATTAAGACAATCAAGTTAATTAAACTGAGAAATTATGTTCTTTAGTCGTGTTAGACCAGCCAGTAGAAAGGAATGGTTGTCAGAATATGAACAGCATGTCCTCCAAAAAGGCTATTTTTTTTTCAGTCTAGTGGCAGTTTTTTTCATCCCTTTGCTAGCACAGGTAGGTGCTTTTTATCCATAAGAAACAGGGAAGAAAAAAATCTCATCCATCTCATTTGAGGCTTGTGCACCATCATTATTTTTGTAATGTAGTCTCAATAAAGTCTTTGGTTGTGTCTTATCTAAAAATATGCCAGGCACTTAGGCAATGGGGAAAATAGGATAGAAGCATGAAACACGGAGAATCACCAGGGCCTTTTGTGGCTATTAGAATCTCTCTTTCAAACTGCTCAGGAAGGCTGCAGTTAAAAAAGCACTTCCAAAGGCTTCCACATATTATTTTTATCTTCTTTTTATTGGTTTTGCTAAAGCTTTTTCCCTATAATAGAGACAAAAAAGAAATAAAGCTTAAAAAGTCATACTGTTAATAGTTTTTCAACCTAAAGTGATGTTTCAAGAAGGTTCCAGAATAGAATCAGCTCACTCATTTCTATTTCATCCTTTCCTTCCCCTCTCATGCTCCCTCAGGTCTGCCATATGTGCCCCTTTAAATGTCACCAAATTCAAATCCCATAAGTGTCCTTCACCACTTTATGCAGAACAAGGATGAAGAAAACATGTGTGGAGAATCCTATAGCACAAAGCACAATTTCCATTTCTTTCCCTTTCTCTCTAAGGACCCACAGGCGGAGAAGTTAGACATGAATCCCAGGCAGGCTAGTGCAGGCTTTGAAATTTATAAGTGTCATTTTCAAAGGAAAATCATTTGCTAGAAGTAAGTGTCTGCCACAATTGAAGCAGATTTAGGTGCTGGGTCTCTGTGATTCACCACTTCTTTCACCTGAGACACAGTCACAGCACTTGCCACTTATCACACTTGTCAGTCACTTATCCACTCCAGTGATGGATGACACAGCTGCCTCTCCTGCTGGACCATGATATGCAGGTGGTAGCTTTGTTATTTCTGTGTTACCAAAGTGTGGCTCAATGCCTGGCATATCTTAGATCCTCACTATTGCATTAGTTCAATCTTAAAATTGCTTTACAGATACAAGACACTTCCTAAAAATATTAGAATCAGACCCTTTAATATGCTTGGTTTCCCCATTTAAACTAAGATTTCCTTTGGATAAACATGAAGACAAGCAGACAGAAGACAATTAATATGACGGCACTCAAACCTGTAAAGCCATAATCATAAATTAATTAGATATATTCTGTAAGATGCATGGGAAGTTTAGTTACACCTCAAGTATGGAAAAATCTTCCAGGGCTTAAGTAGCCTCCTGGTTACGTGAGATAACTAGAGAGTCGTTAGTGTTAGGTTTTACCTGTCACCAAACACCCATTACAAGTGTGTCACCTGCCATCCTCAGCCATGACTACACTCTAGGATCACCTAGAAAGCTTTGAAAAAACATCCTAATACCCAGAATCATCATCCAAACCACCTTCAATTACTTCTGAATATCTGAAGGTGGGATTCTGTTTACATATTTTTTAAAGCTCCCTGGATTGTTTTTGAATACAGCCAACACACAGAGCCTCAGCTAGAACTTCACAGTAATTAGCTCAGCTAAGTTCAACTTATTTTCTGAATTTTGATTGTCAGAACATAATATGGAAAATGCACAAGGCATGCACAGTGCTCCAGGACTCTGGGTATCCAACGCCTTTCACCTACGAAACGTTTCCACTACACAAACCAGTGTAGTTTGCCCTGAAAACACTCAGTTCATTGAAATTGCATTTAGCCCACAAACTCTCCTGGGATGCCCATCACATACACTGTGTGCTGCCATCAGTCCCTGCCCAGCCCTCCCAAGCCAGACTTCCTCCTTCTGCAGCGTATCAGCTGGCCACATTAGGCCTAAAAGGAGACCCATTTGTTTTGTGTGATAAACCTAAGATTTATTCATTCCTTCAGTAAAAATGTATTGAGCACCTACTGTGTGCCAACCTGGTTTAAAATTAGTAAGTAACAAAACGAGCAAGACTGTGCCATCTCAGAGCCAAAATTTCAGTGAAATCAGACAAGAAAATGCCTTTATTAATATAAATAATATGTCCAATGGTAATTAATGTGTTCACAAGGCTTATCTGATAGACCCAGCATGATATTTTCAAAAGTTATTCTAAAAAGACATTTCATTTACATGAACAGGTAAAAATGTCCATTACTAATACACTGAATCTTTAGATAATTGGATAGATAATAAATGCTTTTTTAAAAAACATATGTTTATTAAATTTTTCAAATGTACATAAAATTATTGTTGAAGTATTACATGCCTTCACAAACTGTGCATGTTATAACCATGAGCTACATGAATTTTTATGAAATTCATATATCTATATAAGCAGAATCTGAATCAAGGACCAGAATATTATCAGAACTCTAGAAGTTTTCTTACACTCCCTCCCAGCCATTAGTTCCCATAAGGATAACAACTGTTCTAATTTCTACAAGGGTAGATTAGTTTTGCATGTTTTTTAACTTTAGACTTTTTTATTACTTTTTTTATTGGGATTCATTGAGCATACAAAGAATTAGGTTACACTGATAGCATTTGTTAGATAAAGTCCCTCTTACAATTGGCACACCAAGAGGTGTGCCAATAATAATATATGCTTCTATTTAGCATTGGTTAAGTACAATGGTAGAAATAAACTATGCTTGTATTAATTATCATTCTATATCTGTTTTTTGACATGATTTTTAAAAAGGTCTATTACATCCTTTATCTGTGATTTGATTGACAAATGTGATCTTTTGAAAATGCTGAGCCATGTGAAATCAGAGTTTCCTCTGACTAGCCGCTTAGTCAGTGCTTTCCAGAACAATTCAATTGCTTTTTGCCCTTGGGAAAAATTACATCATCCTAAAGGACACGGATAACTCCCACCTGTGAACTTAAAGGGACACAGAAGGAGCAGCGGTGTACTAGAAGATTTAGAAACATGCCCTGGCAAGCTCAGTCTCCCAAAGACTTTTTCCAGATCTTCTCTCATCTCATTCTCCTGCTGCCCTCTCGTCCTCTCAGCAGATGACCATACCTCCCCCTTCCGGTGGCAGACAGGGTGTACCAAGCAGGGTCTTTGTGATCTGCTCCCGTTGCCCTGCTAAGGGGGATGCTGCCCTTCTCTGCTGCCTGCCCCTCCTGACCCCTGGCACCTTGCAGGGCACTCCTTCTTACCCATTCAACTCTCTCTTAACTGGAATTTATGAACCCATGTGGGTCTCTCCTGTTTCCTACACTCTTCCTTGACTGCATTTTTTCCCCCACTCCTTACCCTGCCATTCTCTTTCCCATCACAGGTAAATTCCAGCAGGTGAGCTGCGTGCAGGGCTCCCATGTCCGACCCTTCAGTCTGCACCTTCCAGGCTATTCTCCATGCAGCAGCCACAGTGCACTTTCAGAGGCACAGATCTCACCAGGTCACCTCTGTGAAACTGTAATGGCTTTTACATAGCTGTTGTAATAAAGATCCAAAGACCCACATGGTCTGGGTCCTGGAATGAGCCCTATTCTCCCACCGCCAGTCCTGGCGCAAGCCCCTCCTGTGTCCTGGATGCTCTCCCGCTCCCTACACCTTCCTGTCTGGTTCTCACTGACTAGGTCGCCTTCTCTGCTGAGCACTTTCACTATACTGTGAACCTCTCCATCAGATTACTTAGCGTATCTGTAATTTTCTGTGTGTCTTTGACTAATGAATTCTCCCCCGTTAGACTCTCAAGCTTTCCAGGGCAGGAAAGGCAAAGCTTTGCTTGTTAATGTACCCCTAACACCTAGCTCAAGGCCAGGCACATAATAGATGCTCGTGGACTGTTTGCTGAGTGAATGCTGGCTGCAGACATGCCAAATTGGAATGTTTGCAGTTAGACGTTTATAAAGCCTGGGAACTGAGGAGATGGCTTATCCTAAAGCTTTATTTTGTAAGCTAAGAAACAGAGACCCAGGGAGACAAAGTCCTTTCCTCAAGGTCACAGAGCTAGAATAAGTAGACTTCTGGAATACTTTTGAAAGCCTGCTCAAAAAACCACAAACACAGACAATGCCTGTGGTCAGTGAACTATGACAGGCTTCACACTAACAGCTTATTTTATAAAGGCAGCAGCCTGCTCATCCTGCTGCAGATACCCATAGACTTTCCAGGAGAACTTATACAAGAAATTACTTTAAAGGGCTTAGCTGGTTGCTTTTCCCAGTCTGGAAACCAGGGCTATGTGTTCAATTAAAAGAAAACCAGATGAAGTACAGTGGTTCACACTTATAATATCCACCCTTTGGGTGGCTGAAGCAAGAAGATTGCTTGAGGCCAGGAATTTGAGGACAGCCTGGACAATGTAGCAAGACTCTGTCTTTACAGAAAAAAATTAACTGGGCATGGTGGCTCATACCTATACTCTCAGCTACTCAGGAGGCTGAGGCAGGAAGATCACCTGAGCCCTGAAAGCTGCAGTGAGGTATGATCACACCACTGCACCCCAGCCTGGGAGACAGAATGAGACTCTGTCTCTTAAAAAAAAGAGAGGGAGAGAGAAGACCAAAAAAGAGACAGTAAGCCTTCAAAGGTGAAATACCATGGCTTACATTACCTCCCTCCTAGTTTGTTTCACATGGACTCTATTCTACAGAAGAGGGTGATGACAGTTAAATCGTTAGCTAAAGGCAGCTGTGTGGATTGATGCCATGGACTCTAGCTAAAGATATGTGCAACATCTCACCACACATCGAGGAGAGTGCTGTTGTTATTCCTGTTGTTCTCATAAGGAAGCTGAGTGTTAGAGAGGTTAAATAACTTGCTCTAAGTCTAAATCCAGGAATTGAGCTTATATCTCTCAGACCTTATTATTCTGTCTTTGACTCCATACCTGAAAGAAGGTACTGGAGGATGGTTGGGGATGGCAGAATGCTGCCCCAGGAATCAGTATAAGAAAAATGCAACAGGCTAAAAATGGGAGCATTTTGTGGGACCCGGTGACTCCTACACTCATTTTCAAGACTAACTTATCAGAGTGGGTAATGGTGGTCTTCTAATTAAGTGACACAGTGCACTGATGCTCACTGATTCATCCTCTCTGCCTCTCTTCCTCTCTGCACCCCCAGGAGGAACATTTTTTGAATCAAACCTGGAGAATGAAGGAAGCATTTCTGGCAGTGATTCAACATTTTATAGACAATCAGAAGGTAAAGTTCCTTAAGAATTTACAACTACTGGTAAGTTGGAGAAATATAAACACCTTCAGATACAGTTCGGATCTCCCAGTTACATTGTTTATCGCTGTATGTGAGTCTCTGTGGGTTTTCTTATTGTCATCAATTGTGTAAATGCATCATCAAAGTAGTGAGTATATCCAATTTGCTGCCAACAGAACTGCATTCACTACCCAGCCACGAGATACTTTGCAATCAACTGGCAAATGTTCTTCTAGAGTTGGAACATAATCAATCCACTCACTTGTGCATGTCATATTAAAATGTTCCTATAAAAAAATGTACCATTTACTGATTAACTGCTACCTTTTTATACCAATATAATAGTCTCCTTAGAGCAATGGTTGAAAGCAAAACAAACTTCTAATTTCAAGTAAAACCTTCTCCATCACTTCAGCTCCTGCTCTGGAGCACTGGACCTTGATAAGCAGTGCCTCCTGAATCACCCTTCTCCTGTGCCCCCCACAGCTTATCTGCATGCTTTCTGTTCTCTTTCGGGTACTGTGATGGTTAATTGTAATGTGTCAACTTGACTGGGCTAAAGGATGTCCAGATAACTAGTAAAACATCATTTCTGGGTACATCTGTGAGGGTGTTTCCAGAAGAAGACAGCATTTGAATCATAGACTGAGTAAAGAACACCCACCCTCACCTATGTGGGCAAGCATCCTCCAGTCCTGAGAAGGCCCAGATAGAACAGAAAATAGAAAAAGGGAGAATTTGTTCTCCCTTTTCTAGAGCTGAGGCACCCATTGTATTTGGCCTTCAAACATCAGAGCTTCTGATCCTTGGGCTTTCAGACTCCAGGGCTTAAACCAATGGTTCCCCCATTTCTCAGACCTTCAAACTTGTGCTGAATTACTCACCTGCTCCTTTGGGTCTCCAGCCTACACACAGCGTATCGTGGGACTTTTTGGCCTCTGTGATCACCTGAGCCAATTCCCATAGCAAATCTCCTCTTATATGTCTATGTATATATCTATATATCTATAACCATATGTCTATCTGTATACCTCTCACTGGTTATGTTTCTCTGGAGAACGCTAATACAGGCGTCCTCTGTCCTGTTTTCCTGGCTGCCTAAAGCTTATTTATAGGTTATCACCCACCACCATGCGGCCTCAGAATGATACTAAACCTGAAATGTGCAGCCTTGATTTTAGCCCAGAGTTCTAGACACAGATTTCTAATAGTTACCCATTGGCACCTGGAGATCCTATAGAAGTCTCACCTTGAGCATGTCCTAACCAAGGTCCTCAGCCACATAGGTCCAACAGCAAAAGTTATCTTTCCTTCAGTTCTCCCCACTTCCACCCAGCCATTCCAGTGCCTGTCAGCTCCATTTCTAATATTATCTTTTTCTTTTCATGATCTGTGCACCTCTCTGTTCAAAAGTCTCCTCTATTATTATTAATTTCAGTGATCATCTGTATAAATCAAGATTCTCCAATAAGAGATACATATGTATATATGTACACACATATGCACAGATTCATTTTAAGGAAATTGGTGCTTGCAATTATGGAACACAGCAGTCCTGAAATCTATAGGGTAGAGCAGCAGGGCAAAACTCAGGAAGAATTGATGCTGCAGTCTTAAGGCTGGATTTCTACTCTGGGAACCCTCAGTTTTTTCTCTAAGAAGACCTTTCAACTGATTAGATGTGACCCACCCACATTGTCAAGGGTAACCGTTGCATAAAGTCAACTTATTGCAGAGGTCAACCCCATCTACAAAATACTTTCACAGGAATTAGTGTTAGATTAGTGTTTGATAGCTGGGTATGATAGCCTGGCCATGTTGACATAAAAATAACCATCCCACCATCTAACTGATCTTCTGAACGTTAGTCAGCTGACTTTTTAACTTTCTTCCACACCCCCACCAGTTTTTCTCTTGGGAACACTGACCTGAGCCTTCAGTTTTCAGCCAGTGTTCCACATCACTGTCATCCAAAAATCATGAATAAATATGACATCCAAAGCTGTCCTGGGTGTGGCCCCATCTGCTTACTCTCCAGGGACTAGGACTTGGAGACTGTTTCTAGCAAAGGGGTAGTTAGATATGTCTCTTTTATTTTTTTATTTTATTTTATTTATTTATTTATTATTTTATTTATTTATTTATTTGCAGTTTTGGCCAGGGCCAGGCTTAAACCTGCCACCCCTGCTATATGGGGCTGGAGCCCTACTCCTTGAGCCACAAGCAGCACCCAGGTGTGCCTCTTAGTGGTTACTTATGTGCCTAATTACCCAGTAGCTTGGAAAGCACATGAGAGTGTGGGCTTAGCCTGTCCAACAGAGCCTGGCACACAGGAGGTCCTCAGTAAACATTTATAGGGTTCAACAAAAATGTGTGGAACTCTTCTGTGAAAAATGCACCAATGACTATCTTGAAAAAGAGAAATGAAAGATACTGTCTATCTCTAAGGAGCATTTAGCATGATGACAACTTAGATTTATGGGGTCTAGTTATCAAAACATTGGGAAAACTGTGTGTTCACTCAGCCACCAGCAGTGTGCAGAGCCCTGGGCCAGGCTGCCTCCATGTGGCTCCAGCATGACTGTCGTAGCCTCCCTGCTAGGTACTCATCAGTGGACTAGATCACTTTGACCTTACCTCAGTTGGTTTTAGATTTTATTATGTTTTCCAAATGCCACTTTCTGTCCACAGTTGCACCTTTAAGAGTTTAAGAAACTTGAATTATTTTTTAATTGAGTGATTAATTAACAAATTGATACTACATATATTTTCACCCTGTCTCATCCCACATAGAATTTTTGCACCTTAACAGGAGATTTGCATATGTTAAAGAATACATGATTAGAGATTATAAATGGAAACAAGAGGTTGAAATGGAGAGAAAGAGGACCCAGGCACCCAACACCTGCATATGTACATTCCTACATTGGATGTGACTTGGATTTCTGGAGCAAACTAGGAGAGGGATAATAGAAATTCTCACAAGTAAAAAGCTAAAATATAGTAGCTCAAGGGAAGCAAAACTCTTCTAAGCACTTAGCTCCAAAAACAATTTTGTCACCTGGGAAAGTCCTTTGACCTGGGAATATTTTCTCCCATTTTTTGCTACATGCATAAAAAGAAAGAGAGAGAGAAGGAAAACACCATCACTAAAAATATGACAACACTGTTTCAAAATCATGTTGGCTTGTATTCATCCTAGTTTTGTGGTTAAAAGCAAAGGTTTTGGAGACAGAGTACTGAATTCAGATATTAAACTCACTGTCTTGCTGTGTGAACTCTATGCTTCAAGTTTGCCATATGTAAAATGATACCTATTTACTGGATTGTTATCAGAATTGTGATCATGGATGTGAACTTCTTGGCCAGTGGCCTCTGTGAGGTTGGCCAGTGGTGCTGTTATTGATATTGGCTTATAATCTAAAACATTCTTCCATAGATTTTGTATTTGCAAATTACAGGCACATCCCAGTGCCCATAAGACACTTAATAAGTTTTATTATTATTGCATCATCACAAGGATATATGCACAAAATAAAACACAATCTTTACCTGAGAAAGTGGATAAAGATCCGTTCTTTCCTTACATTAAGCTCTTTTGTTCAGTCATCTTTAATCCACTTGATGTGGTTGAACCAAAGCTTAGTGTTGGATACAATAGTGAATACAATCAAAATGAACTGTGGGAAGGGGTCAGGGGATAGGCCCTTTCTAGCTACATGAAAGCAAGCCCAGACATCCAGGGAGGAGCAGAAGAGGTCAGATTTTTTTTAGAGGAGGAACCATTGGGCCAGCCTTGAACCAGGAACCAGTTCATTTATTGGGCTGGAGAACAGATGAGGAGGAATGAAGACAGAGGTGGCAGCAGCAGAATGAGGCACAGGAGGAGGAGTGAGGCAGGTGTGAAGGGGAAGGGACTCATGTGCCACTAAAGCAATTTGCAGCCTACTAACCAGGAGCTTCTGAAGGATTTAAGTAGAGGAGCTCAAAGTGGAACAATCATCTTACTGATCATTCCCCTTTATAAAGTGTTCTGTGTTCTGTTTCCTGTCTAGGACATAGTGTGATGGATACCTTGGCAGTGGCCCTGCGGGTGGCTGAAGAAGCCATCGAAGAAGCAATTTCCAAAGCAGAAGCCTATGGGGACAGCCTGGTAGGGCCTCCCCTGCTCCTCTCTGTGGGGAGGTATGGGTTAGGGTCCAGGCCACCAGGAGAAAGGGCAGGCTGTAGGGAAATCAATGTCCCAACAGCCTGGACTAAAGCAGTGCCAGACCTCCATCTGCATTTATGGGTGGGACTCCCCAAGAAAGTGATTGCCAGCCCTCCCTACACACACACACCCAGAGCACCTGGTCCTTCTCTTCCCTCTGTAGGACAAGCAGAATGAGGCCAGTTACCTGCGGGACCACAAGGAAGAGCTAACTGAGGAGCTGGCCACAGCCATCTTACAGAAGGTAGGTGGGCCCCAGAGTAGGGATCTGAACAAACTGCAGAGCAAAATGGGGACTGTCCCCTGCATGGTGTCTTATCACTTTAACCTGTGTGCTCTGGAAGCCAGCACAGAGGGACTGCACTGCACTACAAATCCTAAGCCGTTTGAGTGTGGTCACCTTTGGGGACTGAGCAAGTGGGTGGGGAATCAGGAGCTCTCAGGAATTACTGAGCAGGCTGCTCTTTGGCTTTCTGTCTCCTGGGCTGCGTGTGTGTGTGTGTGTCCAGGTGCCCTCCCCCAAATTCCCAGATAATCTCTTGCTGAATGAGCTTTGCAGTCACCCCTGCCAACTCCATGCCCTAAGCTCCCCCTGACACAATATACCAGTTAATTACTGCTGTAACACCAACCACCCCAAGACTCTGTGGCTTTAAACAAGGATCTTTCTCTCTTCCACACCAATTTGCAGACATGAACTGAGAATTAAAGTTCAATCTCCTTATGATTACTAACTACCTGGCATCAGTGCAGACCCCACAAGTTAAGGGCTCAGTCCCACAAAACTTCAGATGCCAACACAAGTCTCAGGTACCCCCAAGTCACCATATTTCTGTCTGGGCTACAACAAATTCCAGGAGTTCCATGATCCCAGGCCCTCAGGTCCGATAATCTGCCAGAACTACTCATAGAATTGAAGGAAGTGCCTAACTTTCATCACCGGTGAAATATTGATAACTAAAAAATGACTGGAAACTGGAAAGGAGGGTCACATTTGAAGATCATTAAGGCAAAGTCTGAGAATGACCCTGGGAAGGGCACAGACCACAAAAGCATCAGTGTTCTGGGCTCTCAGCCCAGGGATCTAGAAACAAGTATCTAAAGGAGAGAGGGCACACAGAAAAGAGGAAGCAAGGGTGGGTGGCAGTGAGGCAAACAGTCACACTCAGGGCTCTCATTTATGATTGCTAAATCTACATTTTATGTAAGACATGGTAACTCAAATGAGAGAAGAGGGAGAAAGTCAATTATGGAGTCTGCTCGGGGTGGGCAGAGGCATGACTCATCTCCTCTGTCTCGGGCCTGCATCTGCCGAGATAAGCTTGTAATCAATAGTCAGTATGAAACTCAAGATCAAGAACTTATTTACCTTTCAGACCTGAGGTTATCCTTGGCACATACTTGTTTTATAGGGGATATATATCTGACAAGTTCAGGGCTAACAAAGAATTTCCCTATAAGTAAGCTGTGAGGAAAGCCATCTGCAGAGGCAAAAGACCTTTGCTGTTGTGGGAACCTGTCTCACATGTGTAGTCATGACACAGGGTCATGAAACGACATCTGCCTCTCTGGTGGAAAGGAGGGCAGTGCCATGTGGAGTTTCCAGGTTTGATCTCCCCTTTGGCATAATGAGTTTTAAAGGTACTGAGATTTTATCAGGACAGCAGGGTCTGGGGACAGGGTGTGCAGAGCTTTCATGCTGTCTTGGTGTGGGCCAAGAGGAAGCACTCTGTGCCTTGTTGCTACAGTGTTCACGGGGGCATCACTAAGTAGACATGACTGATTTGGTGATCGGGCACCTGGCTGAGCACACTCTCAAGTCCCTCTCCCCTCCACAGAGGTCAGGGGCTAGAGATGAAAGTTGTAACTCCCTAATCATATACCATACTTGGTTTTTCTGGCAACTAGCCTTCATCCTGAAGTTATCTAAAGATCCCACCTTCAATCACTTCATTGATGTAACAAAGACACTCCTATCACTCAGATAACTTCAAACGTTTTTGAAGCTCTGTAAACTTGGATCAATGACCAAATGCACATGTTCCTGGATGGGGCTGCATTGAGATAGTAGTCCTTTCCTAAGCAGAAAATTTTGTAAGTTGAGATGCACTTAATACACCTAACCTCCACCTAATACATCATAGCTTATTCCAGCCTGTCTTAAACATGCTCCAAACACTTAACAGTTAGCGTACAACTGGGCAAAATCATCTAACACAAGACTATTATTTAATAAAGAGTTGGATACCTCATGTAATTTATTCAACACTGCACTGAATGCAAATCATTTTCCACCATCAAAAAATCCAGTATTGAAAAAACCAAGCATCTTTTTTGGTTACCATATTTGATGTCTCATCCACATGCCAGGTACACTCACCCCATCCAAAGACCCACAGATGACTGATTTAGTCATGGCTCAAAATACATCTGATCCAAATCTAGCTCTTTTTCAGCTAGAGATCTATGAACTGAGCAAACTCTGTCTTCCTACATCCCCAATCTATAAAGATAGAAGAGAAACGGGAAAGCAAAGCTAACCCCACTCATCTGCAGAAAGGAGGCATGGAAGGCCTAGGAGGTCACTGGCCCTAGAGATTCTGCAATGCTATGGGGGGACATGCCCAGGTCCCCACCCTGCTGTGGGGAATGTGCCAGGATCAGGCCCCAGGTCTGTCCCTAGGCATGGCATCTCAGTTCACTGTTCTCCTTGACTCAGCCTTCCTTTTCATCATCCTACCTGGCATTGAAGATATGCCCATCCTGGTGGCTCAGCAGTTTTTTAGCTACTTCTTGCCTCTAAGAAGTTGAGAGCCCAGAGATCTCTGTACAGATTGACTCACTAAATCCAAATGACTATGCCAACCTGGCAAGTGGTGCCACGAGCTGGAGTTGAAGCCATTCCTGATGACTCTGGGTACCCGACCCCCTCGGTGGGGCTTCCAGATGCTTCCTAAAGTCAGGACTTACCACCAGAGACTCTGAGTTTGAGATCCAGCCCCACCATGTATGAACTGTCTGGTCTTAACTGATAACTTAACTTCTTTGAGGCTGCTTTTTCATTTGTGAAATAAGGAGAATTATACAATGTCCCTTGTGGAATTAAATGAGTCTGAAATGTGCCAGGCACTTAATAAATGGAGGATACTGTTAATATCACAGACATTCAGATGCTTATAATGTTCAAGGCTGTGGTTGTGCTGTTATACCATAAGGCAGATCCAAAAACAAGTTCATGCTCTGTTAAAATGAAGTTTTTGAGTGGTTGAAAAAAATTCCAGAGATGGTCCCAGTTACTCCACATGGCATCTGGAGGCCTCTCCAGTAAAGTGCTCCCTTTTGTCCTCGACAGATCATAAGAAAACAGAAGAGCAAAAGCGAGCAGCAAACGGAAGAAGAGCCAGAGTGGCCACAGCCCCAGAGCTGCAGCGTGAAGGCAGCAGATGAGGGGACCACAGTCCCCCCAGGAGGCTGCAGGGCTTCTGCCACCCTCTGGGTGAGTCCCAGGGCAGTGCTGGCCCAGCCTTCTCACACATGCCCTCCACATGTGCTGATCAGAGCTGTTCCCCCATTATGAATAAGGTGCCACATTAAGGATCTTTAGGTGACCCAGGTGCCCATTGACCAGCATAAGGGATTCTAAGAGACAGAGGGAGAAAAGTTGAGAGTGTGAATGAGAGCCAGAAAGGGTGATAGAGGAGATAGAGAAGCCAAGAGAAAAGCAAAAGGCAACTGATTATCAGGAATATAGAGGTAGGTCTTTACAAAGAGACAAATTTAGGAAAACAAAGGTATCAGTGGGTTGCATTTGTTTATTCATTCCAAAAAGAGTTGTACTGAATCCTGTAGGAGACACTCTAGTCTGTATGTCAATACAGATGTGGAACGATGGGCTCTTGTACAGGTCAGGACAGTGGGCACAGCAGTGATTACAGGCTGCAGAGTGTAATTTCAGCAGCAGGACAGCAGGACATCTTGTCCATGCTCCTCAGCCAAGCATTGGCCAAAAGCAGCTTAAAACAATGACCTTGCCCCAAAGGAATCTCCTGCAGGGTTCATAGACAAGGAAAGAATTCAGTCCACCTAAGATGCAGGCCCAGCCCTGGGCTGATTTCACTGAAAAAGACATTTAGAGGTACAATCTAGAGCAGTGATTTTCAAACGATGTGCCGTGGCACACTTGTATGCTATGAGAAGACTTTAGGTGTGCCACGAAAATTTTTTAAGATTCATTAATTGAACTATTAATATTTTTACTTTTTTTTTTTTTGACCGACATAATTTAAGTGTGCTGTGGAAGTTTAACTATAGGTTCAAGTGTGCCATGAGGAAAAAAAAAGATTCAAAAACACTAATCTAGAGTCTCCCAGAATTTCCATTTGGTTTGCTAAAATGAATATCTCTCAGGATTTAATTTTCTTCTTTTTTTTTTTTTATTTTTGCTGGTTATAACTTTTATTTAACAGTGACCCAAATTTTCATAATTGAAAGGTCTGGGCATGAGCAGCCTTACCTGCATTAAGTTGTAGTTTTCTTCTACTGAATTTATTTATTTATTATTTATTTATTTTTTTTTTTTTATTAAATCATAGCTGCGTACATTGATATGATCATGGGCATCATACAGTAGCTTCACAGACCGTTTGACACATTTTCATCACAATAGTTAACATAGCCTTCCTGGCATTTTCCCAGTTACCGTGCCGAGACATTTACATTCCACATTTACTAAGTTTAGCATATACCCTTGTAAGATGCCCTGCAGGTGTAATCCCACCAGTACCCCTCCCTCCACCCACCTCCCCCCTCCCTCCTCTCCCTTTCTTCCTTTCCCCTATTCTTAGGTTGTAACTGGGTTATAGCTTTCATGTGAAAGCCCTAAATTAGTTTCATAGTAGGGCTGAGTACATTGGGTACTTTTTCTTCCATTCTTGAGATACTTTACTAAGAAGAATATGTTCCAGCTC